>JAIPRK010001613.1:0-52656 GCA_025469195.1 Chaitophorus viminalis
GTGTGTGTGTGTGTGTGTGTGTGTGTGTGTGTGTGTGTGTGTGTGTGTGTGTGTGTGTGTGTGTGTGTGTGTGTGTGTGTGTGTGTGTGTGTGTGTGTGTGTGTGTGTGTGTGTATATGTGTGTGTGTTTGATGGCAAACTGATTACACAACTAAATAGAATTCGCAATCGAAATGTTGAAGAAAATCTGAAAAGAGTTTGATTTTAAATGGAAAAAAAATGAAGATGTTAATAAAATATTCGTTATGTTAAAGTTAGAGTTTAGAGCTGTTATAGTGAAATGCTCTTAATTTTTACCAACCTATAACGGTAAGTGCTTTATTATATTATTATATAAGAATTCAATTAAAAGTTCAACAGAAACGGGAAGAGTAGGAAAAAACTCGAGTTTCTCAAGTTTGTAACATTTCAAGAAAGTGGCTACCGATTATAACTGTAGTAAATACTTCGAGTAGCGAGTGTCTGGGTATTGTTCTACGTGTATACAACAATAATAATTAAATTATTCAACTAAAAACTATTTGTCGTTTCCAGATTAAAAAGAACAAGAAAATATGTTGTAAGCGTAAAATTAAAGTTAGTAAATAAACTTTCTTTCTGCAGTAACCGTGTATAGGTATAGTATACAATAATAATGATAATAATAATAAATAATTAGCAAAGATAGGCATTAATTAGTATTAAAAAGTGAATTGTTTTTAACTTTGTAACTTAACCAGAGTTCGGGAATTTATTAATTAACTCAATAGCTTAAGTAATAAAAATAAATTCATTTAAATAAACATTGTACACAATACATTTTTTCTTATTAATCCAATAATAAATGTTTAACTTTTTAAGTTTAAACTAAAAGCTTATAGCGTATATATTGCTTTACTAAGTACATAGTATAATATCATTTTGTGTAATATGACCTATAAGTTCTATTTAAATGCGATTGACAAGTATTTTTTTTTTTAAAACTGTTCACAAAGACAACTTAAATCATAATGGTTTTATTTGAAGATTAGAGTTAATAATCATTCAATTTAGAATATTCATAACTTATAGTTTTTAAAACAATAACTGAATGAACACAGTACGCAGTATAACAGTCGTATATGACAACAATAATTTTACTTTGACTTGAGTGAACTCGAGTTGATTTATTTAATTACAACCTTTGAACCGTAGGTATGACTGGCGAGTTTTCTATATTTGTACCTACATCGTCTACAGCAGTGCAAATCGTTTACAGATCGATCATTTATTGTTGAGTTGACCGATCATAAACGCCCCGGCATATGAATGCGTCCGCGAACGACAGTAATACAAACACGTTACAATCATAATTATTGGCTATTGCGCGTGATGCGTCGACTTCGTTTCAGTGTACAGCTTTAATATCGGTGCCCGAGGTGCTGTATAGTTTAATAGCGGTGGTGATTTTTCCCCTCGTAGACTTTTTTTTCCAGCGCAATACAATATATGCGTACCTATATCGGAGGAGTTTATCGAATTTCTCACGTAATATTTTCGACAAACAAACTTTGATACGGAAAAAATATATACACATAGAAAAAAACCACAAATTTTGTACACGTGGGGTAGTGGTAGGTAAGTTTTATACATGTAGTGCAGAAAAAAAATAAATAAAAAAATAAAACCAAATAAAAACGAGTATACAATAATATTATATATATGTATATGTATATAGTCATCAAAGAGTGTTGTTGAACAGCGTTTTCCTCCGGAACTCACGACGGTCCGAGGACAAAGAAAAACGCGTCCCCGAGCCGTGTACACAGGGGTTATATCGGTTATAAAAACCATGTAATTGCGACGAACACCGGCTCGTTGTTTATTTAGTAGACATAATAATAATATATTACACGCAGCGGAAACTCGTCCAAAAGATACACGAAATCCATCGGGACCAATAAAAACGTTCCGTTTTCACGCGAGTTTCCGTTTTATCGAGGTGGCCGGGGGTGGTGTAAATTACCAGCATTTTATAACATTTGTCTTCGGATCGAAGTTTTCCCGTCTTTTTCACCGTAAATCTCACTACGCCGCCGCCGTGGCATACGTATACAATATGCCATTAGATACTTGCGTTCACCATATAAACCTATTTTTGTGACCAACTACAATGTACACAGCTGCGGCCCGTTGTTTACATAAATAATATGTTTGCAACACGTCCGTACGCGATACACACATTTGCGCAGTGCAACATATAATATACCGATATACGATATTAACCGCGTCCAGCGAATTACGTCCATCCTTTACGACGCGACGTAGACACTCGTCTAATAAACTTTCACACCGTCCCTGTACGATAGATTTTCGGCCGATTAACTATTGTGCTCCGAACACGCGAAGTCTTATCACGCATTTTCGGTGCACAAGAAAAAACGAATTATAACGAATTAACATCCGTACGCGGTGCAACAATGTAACGCATGATTATATTATAATATGTTATAAATGCACATGGTCATACATATACGGGCTGAGCACAAATAATATACGACCAAAGGCAGGACTTTAATTCAAAGGGGTTGATTTCAAAATTGTTTTGCACTGCAGTATACGACGCGTGATTATAAATTTTTTCTTGGAAAAATACGTTGAATTTTTTAGGCACCATAAAAATCCTTAAAAATCATATTTTTCAATGCAATAGTTGTAGTATTAAAACAAGACTTTCAAAAATAACCTACCATCCATTTAAAATTCATTAATTAAATTTTCATTACAACTTCGAAGGAGTAAATCTCTGTTTCTTTTGCATTCATCAAACCTATTTATTATTAACAATCAATGACATAATTTTACTACCTACAAATAGTACACGATATATAATATTATTCATTCATACATATTAGGTTCAGTAATTAAATATATTGTGTTGATAGTATAACAACGGCAACAAAATTCGGTTGAAACTCCCGTATAATACTCCTTCTAAAATACACCCTTATATAAATACATAGCTTAGTTGTGCCACGTAACGGTCAAAATACGGTTCCAAGGACTGAGAAGATGAAAAAAAAAGCATTTCACCAGTAATAATTGCAGGTTAAATAATACGAACGCGATGCTCACTCCTGCTGGAGCAGTTAAATAATGTATGTATCTCGTAGACGGTTCCGTTGCCTTCTGGGTTTTCTCGCTGTCTCGAGACGCACTATAAACTATATATATATATATATATATATATATTTTATTTTTTTTAAATGAATTTGTTTTAATTAAAAGAAAGAAAAATGCGGACCGAATAATATAATAAGAACAATAAAAAGACAGAAAAAAAGAGAAAAGATATCCTCCCTCCCACCTACGTCACGTTGTACAGTGGTACCGGCGAGGAATGGTATATATACATTTTCTGTTCGTTTATAATTTCCATATTAAATAAGGAAATTTAAAAAAGTAAGTTAAGCGTCTATAGGGATTTCATTATTTCTCTTTCGCCTTATTGTGTTTTTAGCTTCTTCCCTCCCCGCCTTGTATATTCCCACTCATTGCTCCCCCACCAATGCGTCGACCCGACGCCGGGACGATAGAATCTCGGAAATTTCCACTTGTAATTTAACATTTATTTAAAAATAATACCCACCGCAATGGCAGAAGCAGCACTGGCAGAAACAGTAGCAACAAAAATAACAACACGGATAAAGTACAATGACAAAGACGTTAATAAAAAAAATCCCATTATTTCTCCTCATAACTAATTCCTTCCGTGGGCCTTTTAAAACGAAAACAAAAGAAAATTTACTTCCGTCGGGTATTTTCCCTTCGCCTGGCACCGTCGCTGTAGCAACAACAAAAGCAATCAAGTTAGTTTATTTTATTCTTATTCGGATTTTAATTTTTCCCCGGTTATTTTTTATAACAACTACAATGACATTCATCCCTAATAATTACGCTCCCTCCCTCTGCCCTTTCTGCGTGGTTTTTTTTTTTATTATTTTATTATTATTTTCAGCGTTTCGTTTTTTTTTTCTTTTCATATAACAGGAATCCCGTACGAGTATACATTATAATATTATACTGCATATACGACTCATCCGTAGTATGTAGACTTCATTACGAGTAGGTAAATGACAATATGTAAATATGTTGCAATAAAATATCAACGACATTGTGTACATTGTATTGTTATTAAGCAGAAAGCATCATTATTCTGATCATGAGTGACAATCATAAAATAAAAATAAAAATAAAAAAATCGAATCCGCTATTGTTATGTGTCGTATGTTGCGACGAACATGCGATTCTCTCCCCTCATGCAAATAACTTGAAATCATGGTATTTATTATTCATATGCACGGTCGGCGTTATGTCACGTGTAAAATTGAATTCAGAAAAAGTTTTTTCAATTATATACAACAGACATTTCATTATGGAAATGATTTTAATAATAATAAAAATAAAAAATACACTTATTTTTCTATTATAAATGATTATACGATTTTGAATTCGGAAATATAGCGACAGTCAACGTGAATTAATGTGCTGTGCGTGTGCGAGTGTTTTTATATCATTCACGACGTGCGGTCTTACTCGACCTTAAATTAACATTGGAAAAATTGTGCTATTACAATAAACTGCGTTTAAGCGAGTTTTTAACCGTTATAGGTAAAAATAACAATTTAACTCTAATGCGTTTCAAAGAAAACAAATTGAATAATTAAACACGATAATAACATTGAAATAATGTGTTATACAACGGTGAAACGCGCGTATAGAAACATTATCATTGTGCGTATATTGTTTTTTCTCCGTTTTATTATTTCGAAAAACGCTGTTGTTTTTCTAAATTATTCATTTGAATTTATAGATTCCAGTAACAGCACGTCCGGGGTGTATTGTATCATATTAATAAAAGCACACTTTGTGCTATGGTCGTCTATATATATATATATATATATATATATATATATATATATATATATATAATACATATACGTATAGGCGTGGATAATAAATGTATTGCATATTTTATTCAGTTGGCCGTAGAAATAGGTAATATTACATAATAATATCATATAATAGCTATTATGTATATTGTTCGATTCGAGTTATGGCGACGTTTGGAAATAAACCATAATACCGTATACTAAATAATGTATTATTTTTAATATATACGCGTCACGCGTGGCGGATTAAAAGAAGTATTTATATATTATTATGTTGTCGATGATAAGTGATAAAGGATAATAAATGTACAGAAAAGAGCGTGTGCTCTTGTAAATCGGAATGGAAAAGGAAAAAAACATTTTCTATTTTCCAAATGTGCGTTTTGATCTTATACATGTATGCACTCATATATATATATATATACTTATATAGGTGTGTGCGTGTGTTAGGTGTGAAGAAGGACCATTGTGTTAGAATAGCAACAAAAGCTCCGAACGTTATATTTCACACGCACACCCGTATCTGTAAAGCCCACCATTCCCCTGGCCCCGGAAAACACGACTACCACATCCGGGGTTAAATCCTTGAAATTTATACCGGCAGGTTAAAACAGAATATAAAAGGCAATGGCCGCGCGCGCCGAAGCTTTCACGGAATATTGGCCATTTTCTTTGTACGGCTATTGAAGGCGAATAGAGAGGAGGACGGTCATTAATTTTATTTATGGACTTAAAGGACCGTAGCAGTTTAAACGGCATAAAAAAAAAGAAAAAAAACCTGACGTTATTTCTCCGGTTGGAAAAATAAAAAGTACACACCCACTCTCAAATATCATATATATGAATACGTGTTTGGGCGGCGGCGTGTAATAAACGCTCCCTCCTCTCTTATATCCCCCCTCCACCCCTCGGAACGCTAAAACGCGATTCGATATTATTTCTTTTTATCCCCCGACGACGCTCCGTACACGCGCATTTCTATACAATATACATCTGTGTACATAAACTGTTATTGCAGTATATACATAAATAAAGAATATAATAATATGGGCATATTATTTAGATGCATATATATGCTATTACAAATGTATCCGACGCATCGTCAGCCGCAAATAACACAATTACCGGTATTTTAATATACGCGTGAAACACGTCATTGTAATAGATATTGTTCTCTGCGACGTCCGACGAGTGAAAAAAACGAATTGATAAAATATTATAGTTCGATGTTCATTATTATGATCGGATACAATTAACAGTTTATATTATATAGGTACAGGTAAACGTTTAACATTACCCAAAACTAAAGAAGTAAGTTGTATATTCCACATTGAAAACGGTCGATATTGGGAGTATAGGTAACAATCGTTATTACGGAAATTAAAATAATTCCAATTTATTTACATAATATTTGAGAAAAAAATTATAACAATTAATCATAAACATGATAGTAGATAAGTATAAACAATACATGTTTATTATATAAATAAATAGTAAATAGTTTTGCATACTACAAAAAAATATGTATACATAATATATGTATAAAAATCAATAAATCAATGTAATATAGAAATTATTTGATATTCATAACATTAATTTACTTACATCTGAGAGTTTTATATGAAAGAAATCTGTATTATTTGTGCTATTTGCGGTCGACATCTAAGTAAAGGAAAGAGATTAAGAGAGGTAGTTTTTTGAAATACTGAGAAAATAAAATACGGGTATATAGCTTGAATTAGGATGATTAATTTTAAAATTTATATGCTGCATTAGCTTTGGACTGACAATACAATTATTTAATAATTTGAGTAAAAACTTTAGTGCTTATAATTTAAATCTTTTGTCCCATGACATTATTGTAAATAATGTATGTACAACCTGAATGAGGGGTTTTAGTGTTTTACGTACATTGCATTGGTAGTATAAAAATCGTAAAAAATTATTTCGGACTTCCGAGAGACATTGTGATTGATTCAATTTAATATACACAAAAACAAATTAAATAAATTAAATAACTGATTGAGTAATATGAAAACATAATTCTATGTATGGGTAAATATCATTATTTAAAATACATTTTTAACTAATATTTGAATTTATATTTCATATGCTCGTAAAATTATATTTATATTTTATTGTAATCATGCATGTAAGACGTAGATTCATTAAATCGGTTTCCAGATTATATCCTCCTGAAGTTACGAATAATATTATTATTATGCGTTTATTATAGTTCTCGGTATATTATCCATTACTGTTCCTATTTTAATTATAATATATGTTTTCTCCATCGAAATAAATTTATTTCATATTATAATATTTATAGTTTAAACGAATTCCATATTTTTTTTTTCTATATCAGAGTTATAGTTCTATATACGATTACGTTTGATAATAATAATTCATCTGAATGGATTGTTGAATATTATTAGTTAATTATACAATTTATTACATTACATTACAATATAATTTATTAGTAGATCATTGCGCATTCTCGATATTTTGTGTTTTGCATAAAAATCACACGTACATACAGACCGTAGGTAATGTATTTTAATAATATGGTCGAAAGAACGTATCATGCATATGAGTAGTAAAACATTATAAGGTCGCACGCTGCAGACTTTCGGATTCTACGTTTTGGCAATAAATAATAATAAATATGTACCTACGTCATGCATTGGCAATGCATTAAAATAGCACTAATCAGCGTTGTGTATTTGAACAATTTCCTTTCATCACCTCTGAAAAATCAACGACATCAATAACAATCAATAACACAATGTTCATTCGTAAACGTAAACGCGTGTACAGTCGTAGGAACAACGGATATTTTTCACTCGGCACACAGACGTTAGACGCACGTCATACCGTGTAAACACATACACAGATTAGAGAATATAATATATTATACGCACTACGCAATCCGTATGCAGATAATTTTTCGGCGCGTTCACCTGGATAATTTCCAACGCCCCGTGGCGATGGCAGTGCCTGATTATGTGCTTATAAATAATATTCATGGCGTTTAAAACTCTACCCGTAACACTTATTTGATACGATTTCATGAGCAACAATGGATGTGAGCACTAATACGGGGTAAAAATGAAAATTTAATTAAAACGCTAATATTCCGTCTGAGTATACCTAAAACATGAGTGATCTGGATTCATCTATTGATTCGTATAACTTGATGGTTTTTCGTGCGTTTACCGTGTTTAGTTCCGTAGCATTATAATATAATATTATAACATCAGATCTGTTTGATAATAATTTAATGTTTTGTTTCATAATCTTATCAACCTCGTTGAAATAAATTCAATATTTTTAATTACATTAATTATATCTCTAGTTTAACAATTGATCAATTTGCCCAAATCATTGCATAAGACTTGTTACATAGAATAAGTGACCTCTCTAATAAAATATATACCTATTGAACGTGTTATTTGTTTGGAATTATAATATATACAGTATATTATAGTATATAGCTATTTAGTATACTTAGATAATTTAGGTTATATGTGTATACAGACGGAATAGTATGACTGTAACCCATCAGAGTAAAATACGACCCAAACATAACTAAAGAGCACAAGATAAATATTCTATAAACGCAAATAAATTTTACAAAAATAAAGTGTATTTTTTATCAAAATCATATAGTTATTAATATTAATATCTTAGTGATTATAAAAGGATTTATAAAAAAATTGATATATTTAATCGAAATTAATAATTTAATTTATTGATTAATAATTTTAAAATGAAACTTGTAACATGTACAAAATGGTCTTAGGTTGTATAATTTATTTTAGCCTATTATCCTATTTATTTTTTTATCCTATTTACTTTTATTATCCTATTTACGAAAGTTCAAAATCACAAAACGAATTTGCGTTTTTGGGTTTCACCGAAAAGTAAATTTAATGTATTAGATAACATAGCATTAGAATTTGTGTCATTTTATATTACGTTACTATATAGTTTTAAATACATTACTTTTTGTTTTGATTATTTTAAATTGAGATATTTAATATTTTGCCCTCCCCCTTCCTCCTGTGGTTCAAAGTTACGCCATTGGCTGGTTTGTATCCTGCACTACTGCATAGTGTCCGTAGCATTCTCTAAACTTCTAAAGTATTTGTGGTACTTACTTATTAAAAATTCTTTTTTTTTTGTAGGAACACTATTTAAAATATATAATCCTTGATATTAAAATATAAACATTTCTTTTTGAATATCGATAATTTTTTTTTATTTCATAAATCATACACATTTTGGCTTTATGTATATTTTCAATTCAATTTTGACGTTACATTTGAACATTTGATAAAATATTGCTTGTTTCCGAATTGAAAAATATTAAAAAGCCAACGCGCCAAAGTTACAGGTGACCGCGTCAGTACACTTACGAAGGAAGAAATAAATGAACAAAGTAAATTTGTTTATAAATAAATTTGATTATATTTCTCAATACACTTACGAAGGAAGAAATAAATGAACAAAGTAAATTTGTTTATAAATAAATTTGATTATATTTCTCCGAGTCTAAAAAAAGCAATTAGTAGCTACGGATCGGTGATCGTGGCCCGGGGGTAGTGGACATGACGTGGTATACGCCGTAATACTATACGTACCATCCATTGTCACCGTCCCCCCGTTTTGTCCTCGACTACCTTTACACGGTGAAGTAACTGACGGATCTAGTCCGATTGCACGGGAAATAGCTTAAGGTCAATCCACGCACGGTGTTATTTCTGTGTATTTTTTTTTTTTTTTTACATGTCCCGGAGTCCCGAGTCAACACAATAATTCATCATGTACAGCACTCTTTCCTTCCTAAACCAACAGTCCGAGTGCAACGCAATGGTGGACGGCGAGAAGTGTGCGCACAGGTATACAGATGATGATTTATTCAACGTGACGGGAAGTAAACAAATCGTATTGCCCTATACCTGTAGGCTTTGTGCGGGGCGATTATAATTTCACGGGACATTGGTTTTGTCACATACAATTATGCAAAACACAGAAACATTTTACGACGGGAAACCGTTTATGATAACCGCGTCATAATATTCGAAACTGTATTTTTCCATATTCTACTGTAAGTCTACGATAACCGTGATGGCAGTTACACGCATATCAGGTTACACTGGTATAGTCTGCCGTATAATAATATTGTAATTTGTTGTTACCTACTGTATTGTACACACGGCTCATTAATAAGTGACTTGATCGTTTTTCGTATGCGCACCTATATAGTAACCAATAGTAACGGTCGTACGAGACGGCGTTGCAGTTTTACTGTTTTAGTTAAACTAAAGACTATCCTAATTACGAATTACTAATTATGAAGATTGTTTACATTATAATATGTTATGCCGTCCATTGTATAATTATAATATAATACCTACGCTAATAAGTAGTAAATGTGATGTTACAATATAAGTTAAAAACATATACAATACAATATGTCTATATAAGCTAGTAAAATAGTTTTATTTTAAATCCCTCGTCAATTATTTTTCATTAAAGATTATTAGTTGTGAACATAATTAGTATGCGTCTATTATTTAAATATACTTGAAACTTATTAATCCTTACTACAGCTACGGGAACAAAGTATGGAACCCTGCAGTATACATTGTATTATGGACAACAACAACGTATATACTTTGAACTAGAAAGAATAACCAGAAAATACCTTTTTTTTACATTTAGCTGTTGCATAATATATTATAAAACATAGCGCCAGGGTTACATCGAGCGATATACGATAATATACGTAACATTTCACTGTATACATATATATGCACCTAAAACCAAACTATAAGGCTAAAGTTGAGCCTCTCAGTTATGTACTACTATCCTTTTACTTATGGTGGATATTGAAACGCGAGTGACAGCTACCATTGGTAACAGAAACTAAAAAATATCGAACGTGATCTAAATAAACAACACGGATAGCAAGACAAAGAAATGCACTCCGTTCGAGGTGTTACACGGATATAAACCGAATTTGTAAAAGACGTGGAAAACTTCTCGAAACTACCTACCTTTTTTGCAAGTAGTAGGTGTTTTTAACTGCAAAACCAGAGGTCCAGCTATATAGTTACGTAATCAAAAAATCCTACCGCTTAGTCGGCGAAATTTTTATTCTTATTTTCTTACGACGATGAATAAGTCATGGCATCCACATACTTCATATAGTTGTAAAATGATTGTCACTAGCTAAAATGTTTAGTAAAAAAAAAAAAAACTCACAATCATCATTGTTTGAACACCATCGTTTCAATAACATTAAATCGGTACATGGGCTATTTTGAATATATTAATCACAACATTTAAACGCATTGCTCACCAAAGGTTCACCACCGCTGGCATGCATCGAAGTGTCTGTCAACTTGCTCCGTACTTGTTTGATGGGTTAAAAAAAAACCACATTATTTAATATTCAAAAAAACATAAGAAATCAACGAGTAACCATGCAGAACAATAATATGGATTTAATATCAATCATATTATTAATGTATAATGGAGTTTAGTAGGTATGATTAAATAAAATTATAATTTTAAAGCTGGGTATAAGAAAATGATAAAAAGGACGCAAATCGATTAAATAAACGAAAATTTTAAAACAATTTGTAATATAACAACGGGTGAATGTATAGGTTCCTTCATACAGGAATAAAATTTACTTAAATCAGTATTATTCATGATGTAATAAAATGGATTTGGTGTTTATATTTATCATTAAGTTATATTTCACGTATTAAATCTAATAATCATAATCATTATAATAATAATGTCTTTAAAAAAATAATAAAAAGAAGTCTATTTCGTTTTATAAATAAATAGACGATGATAGTAAAATATAATACAAATACCACAATGCATTTTATAAATAAATGAATCATATTCCAATAATAAAATCGCATTTGTCCCCTGTACATGAACTAACATAGGTACGTACTTTTTTTACCGTGTAGGAACTTACTATTTCCCATAATAACTTGTTATTTGAGTTATTTCTCAATGTGGAATTGTACTAATGTCGGTTTTCTTTATAAATTTTTTATAAATTAGCATCCAAAATAGGTGAAGAAAGAAAATAATTATGAATTCAGCAAAAACAACACACAGACACATACACACAGGTCCCGTGAAAAACGGAATGTATAATATATTATAAGTGCTTGTGCGCACAAGCGAATGATTTAATTATACTAATTTCGTTATTAATACCATTAGGGTTATATTTTATTCATTTTTATCTAATGAATTCACGCCCCGAGGACACTATCCGTCCTATAGTAGTAGGTACCGTAAGATTATAACGAATACGTCGCAATACAGTAAGCGCCCTTCTATACCTATGCGAGGGTGCGGCAGTGTATCTTTACTTGGACCATTGGACTAGTTAACCCGGTTTTTCTTGCTCTTCTGCCATTACTTCATGTAAATGTGAGCTTTTAAAGTTTTAAACATAGATTCCGCTTAAGTACGCGTGGAAAAAATCGAGTCCTTGAAATGCAAGCTTTTCCAAAAGAGGAAAATTTCAATCTTTTATCGTTTTTATTATTACAACTCATCGTCAAAACTATAAGCCACATTCCGTCAGAGTGGAAATATGAAATTATACACAAATGTATAAAATATAATATAGTTCGAATATTGAAATATTTTTTTTTATATCTATGGTGATGTCACCATAGATGTTTTAGATTTCTAAACACAAGCGTTTATAATATCTTAATTCACTGTTGAGTTCCCCCAATCGTCCATTCGTGAGTTACCCGTACAGATGATTATAGTTGTTGAACGAATAAATAATATTAAAAATAAATCCATATTGGGTGTAAAAAATATAAAAATATTAGTTTTTAACAAAATAGGTACCAAAATATAAAAACACGTAATTTAAAAATGAAAATGTTCAATTTATATAAGTTTCTATACATTATGCGAAGAATAGTCTCCAAATTATATCTAAATTTCATAAGAGCTTAGAGTTTATTGTTAAAAATATGTTTCCAAACAAAACATTTAGCACGCTCGTATAGTGTGCTTTTCTTGCCGCATGGTTTTTCCCTGCCCCATATGTATCTAAGGTGATTGTATTTCCAGTGTTTGACGTTTTCTGTTAGTTTTGTTTACGATTCCATATTAAATTCAATCGTGGAATTTCAAATAGGTAACTTCTGTTGTTTCCCCTCGTGTTTGTAACAGTTTGCGATTGTGTTGAGCTTAAAACGGTATTGATGTACTTATTGTACTATTATATTATGTTTTAGCCGAATAGCATATTGTTATCGCGAGAACAATAATCAATTAGGTATTTATATGATTATAGTTCCTTGAAGAAGTGAAAATTCTAAAAATTCTACTGGCAAAGTATATTGTATATTGCAAAAATAAAAATAATAAGTACAAAGTACTAAGTACACCAACAACTAATATGTTCAAGATGAAGTTTAAACATATCCTATTATCGTCGGTGGTAAGTATAAGAACATTATTAGTTATAACTTTTATGCACATAAAAATCTTGACTCGTATATCTATTGAACGTCGATAGTAACATAATTTATTATATGCATAATATGCCCAGTCAACATTTTCCGCTCTTATACCTATGTATAACTCGTGTAACTATAAATCACATTTTCGATTGACGAGCACAGCCGGACGCTCCAAAATAGAAACTTTCCACACTTACCAGATCTACCTATATGTAAAATATTTGTATAATTATTAATTATGTAACAGCATGTCTGTACTCACTTATTTTATGCTTATCATTACCGATAAGGTTTTTTAAAACAGAGTTTGTTTATAGTAGGGGTTTATATCAAGGATACA
Organism: Chaitophorus viminalis; assembly: GCA_025469195.1. Taxonomy (NCBI): domain Eukaryota; kingdom Metazoa; phylum Arthropoda; class Insecta; order Hemiptera; family Aphididae; genus Chaitophorus; species Chaitophorus viminalis. The sequence continues at coordinate 13,779 of JAIPRK010001613.1, forward strand.
CTGTCTCGATACCACTACACACTTTTAATATTGTTGGTCATTCATTCCACCTATACGAATCATAGTTATAATAATCAACTCACATTTGACTTATTAGTATTATTACTTATTAGTTATTTTACAAAATTGAAGAGTTTCTTAAATTCTTCAATGGACTAAAACTCATTACAAGAAAAAAAGTCTAAAAACTAGCGAATGATAAAAATGGGCGAGTATTGAGTAAGTCTTTGTTTAAGATTTATAAACATAATAATATGATCGAATATTTCTAATTACCTATATTAGTTTTTCTTTTTTTAACTAATCGTCTGTGCATTTCCAATGAAACCGTTTCGAGTTAAGTACAGTACATGTTCTAAGCTTTTGTACTCTACACCTATTATTTAGTCTACTTTTCCTTTCGACATTATATGCATTCTCCTGCGTAGTTGATTCAGGGTCTATTATATAATGATGTTATCATTGTTTTTTAGTTCAATTTTGGGTATAACTAGAAATAATTCAGAATTATTTTTGAACAACATGCATGTTAAAACACGCTTTTGTAACTAATATATACTTACAAATAACCTAAATAATTAAAAAAAATGTTTAAAAATATTTTTAAACAGAAAAGATATTTTTAAGTGGTTTCCAACCAAATGTTCGTACTTAATCATATGTTTCTTAATTTACCTAAGTATATTGTTTTAATTATGTTTTTTTTAGTGTGTCTTTGGTGCAGGCTTGTGCACTGGGTACTTAATCATATGTTTCTTAATCTACCTAAGTATATTGTTTTAATTATGTTTTTTTAGTGTGTCTTTGGTGCAGGCTTGTGTACTGGGTGTTATTTGAAAAGTTACGTAAGTGATGTAAGTGAACTATATAACATATGAAATATATTATTTTATTTTATTGATTTCTGTTTATGCAACGTAATAAATTTGTTTCAGAGTTCTAAAAAAGAAATACCAAAAGAGATTTTAGAGAAAATAAAAGATTGTATGGAATCAATGACGAAGCCGTCTGAACCATAAATAAAAATTAGCACTGAAGTTGACTAAAAATATTATTGTATTTGTAAATTTATTATATTTTAATAAATTGTTCATATGAATTCAGATGGTTATGCTGATTAACTATTTATTAATTCATGTATAAGATCCCAATATAGTATATATCTGTTTCCAATTTTTATATTTTAGTAATAAATAATAATAGTTTTTTTTCTAACCTATATGAGTTATGCACAAGCCCAAATTTTACAATAATATTTAGTTAAATATTGTGATTATAACTGTATAATAAATCTAAAATAATTTAATAAATAGTACAAAATATATAACATAAGTTTAAAACAAGTGTGGCTATACTCATGGGCCCAGACGCGTCAATCGAAAGTGGTTTATACCGTAACTTGTGTTATGAATATGACATATGGCAAAAGGAGCAAAAGAACAAGTGAAACGGGAAGGATATTTACAATCAATTATAGTATAGGATATATTTGAGGCCGCGGACTTAGAGACTATAGAGAAAATTAATAATTAAATACTAGCACTGGTGCACAAACAAAATTTTTGTTGTGTTGCAACAAATGAATTAATTAATTAACAAATTAATTTAAAATTATACCTCCACCATACCTGGCATCGCTAATCTTATTTTAATTTTTGTTGTTTCGAAAAATATAAAAAAGTAATTTTTCATTTTCGTGATAATATTTGGTAGGTATTATTTTTGTGTAACGTCGTATCAGCTACACTGATTCTCTGTCATACTACTCAATTTGTATGATCCATCCATCGGACCATACGGAACACTCCTTGAATGATGTGTAGCAACTGCTGTATAAACATAAAGTATGTTTTGGTCGCCACTGAATACTAGTAATATTTAAATTATAGCGCCGAGTGGTTATGAGAATCTTTGACCTGTCCGAATGATAAGGCCTATTAGAGTAATGACTGCGATTGTTACGCAACAGACTTGTCGAAAATAACGGATTTCGGCCGTCCCTGAAATTATGCAACTGATATCATGCACGTTTTAGGATTGTTCATAACATTTTTATTGACAATAAGATGTCAATCGTCTTTTAGTTGATATGTTTCGTCATCTAAAACCCATAAGCTGATTGCTGATTGATGCTGTAATAATAATGCGTTTTACGCTGAGTCGAATCGTTGATATTTTCTTAACTAAGTTATGTTGAACTCAATGATGTATTAATGTTAAGAATCGACTGTATAGTTCTCGGTTAATTCGGTTAAGTTTAAAGTTGACAGATTAAAATTCGTTTTAAACCCACAAATAACTATTACGTTATTCCCCCCCACCCCATAAATACTTCAACGTGAAACACAACTTAAAAACAAATGCATAATAAAATTAATTAAATTGGATAAATCAAATGTAAAAATAGTTAAATAACTCAACTGATTTATTAATAATTTGTTTCGTTGAATGATTAATATATTCACAGATTGATGAGTACGAAATGGCATATTAATTATTTTTACGTTAACAAATTTATAGATAGATTAATATAATTTTCATATTTTAAAAGTTATTTCATACTAAGAAATTTAAATCGATTTTTTTTTCAACTGAGTATTATCTATTATAAGTAGTATTTCATTTGAGTTAACGTTGAAATGTAAAAATTAAATTTCTTTTGAGAACGTGTTAAAAACGCAGTAAAATTTATTTATAATATATAATATATAATAAATAAATATTATAATATTAAATAAATAAATAATTAATATCTTTATCTTATTACTATAATATGCCAATATTATAAACAATGATACCAAGTATTTGATTTGAATAAATTCGTTAAATTATTTTCCCTATTTTTAACATATTATATTTAAATAATATATACAATCTGTAATGGTGTTTATAATAATCACATGTACGTAATTTATACATACAATGATATGAGAAATCACTCAGAATTAGTATTGTTATAAAGAAAATTAGTGATATAGAATTGTATTGTTTGAGTAAACAGCATAATATATATATATATGTATATATTATTGATGTCTGAACAATAAACATGACTTTTAAAAACAAATAAAATAACTTAAAAGAAGATCGTATTTATTGCGTAAATGTAAACGTATAAGACACCTCTACGAGCTTTCCCTGTACCAGTAGTGGTACGCGTATCACAGGTTGGGAACAGCTGATGTAGACGACGGTGCATTATTGGACCGCTCTGGATATACATGTGCTTACTAATTTAAAATTAAATATTATAATATTGTATTTCGGGCCGCTTATTACATTTTTTAATATGGTCCTATGATCGCTAAATACATAATAATATTATAGTATCAATTAAAAAAAATATTACGTATTGTTTTTACTTTATTAGTTAATTGTTTATTAATAATTCTTCTTCTTCTTCTTCTAATGGCATTTCTACTCTCTAAGAGTTTTTGCCGCCATTACTACACTTCTCCACCTGTTTCTATCTTGTGTTGTCTCCCTCCGATTCTCAACTCCAAGGATTTTTAAATCTTCTTCTACCCATCATTTCTTTCTATCCATCTTTTTCTCGGTCTACCTCTAGGTCTTTTACCTATTGGCTTCCATTCCAATTCCACTCTAACTACTTTGTTCTCTCGTCTTCTCATTATATGTTCTAAACATTGTATCCTTTGGCTTTTAATGAAGCTTGTTACTGTTGTTAGTTCCAACATATTGTACAGCTCTCTGTTGTACCTCCTACTGCAGTTTATTCATAATAATATATTATATTAATACTATACTTTCTGATATACACGGTTGAGAAGATATGTGGATTATTTAATCATTTTTGACGTGTTGAAAATTCCATACAACTTTATTGTGGTCTGCATAAAATGGGCGTTCTATAAAGAACTTGAATACACATCGCTGAGAAGACCGTGATAGGTACCGGACGATGAATTATCGTGTTCAATGATAAGAGACCGAAATGAATAATAAATGGCATTTCAAATGTTCAGCTGTTGTATAGAACGCCACAAAAATGTGTTTTGTCATATAAGCTTCATTTTTAAAGAATAGATACCTAACCTCAAACCCAGATATCGGTTACTAAAATGAAACTATCAGTTTTATCGTTATGTGTATAATAATCGTTCGATTAAATAAATAATTAAATACTCATTGATAAATAACAAAGTGTCACGTAGGCACCTGTATCGCGGCCTAAATTCCACCGAGCCCCGTGGTCGTGAAGACGGAGGGAGGATCACGATAAATGTTTAATACCATCGTTGTTGTACGCATTCACCGACATTTATACGAGCGAAATCGGACGAAAAAGTATATTGTAACAACACAAAGACACAGAAATAATAACATTATACTGCTAAAACGCAGTGTATAGGTCCTATGTGCACATTCTATGTGCGCGCTGCGTACGGCCGTTAGACCCGTAAATTTATTATTATTGAGTTTTGACGGTGGTGCGCGGTGCGGTACGTAGTATATATATACATATAGGGCATTTGTACTTTTAATAACCCGTCGTCGTCGCGGTCCGTTCCGTATCCGGGGGAACTGCGGGAAATAAATATTTATAACGGCGGAAAACACGTATAATACATACATATATATAATAAATACGAGCTCGTATGTGTGCTCGCGTGTAATATACACGCACGCATGTATACGTCGACGGTGGAAATCGCACGTGTGTGAGTGCGCGCGCGTGAGTGTGTAATTTGGTTGAAAACCAACCTTATAATATATTGTGTACGTACGTATACGCGCGTATACGTATACGGTGGGCGTTGGGTCAAGGAAAAGAAATGATATGGCGAACAGATAGGGGAAGAAGAACTATATAATATATATACACGTGTGTGCGTGCGTGCGTGCGTGTGCGCTCTAACGGGGGTACCCGTTGGTTGGTCCACATGTATTTCTGGGTATAAAAAGGAAAGGAGAGTTGAAACAAAAGCAATTTATGTCCGTTTCTCCCCCTGGTCTTTCGCCATTACTCTGTATATATATATATATATATATATATATTTGATATATATAAGCGTAGCTTTGTCGGGTATTTTTCTTCGTTTACCGCCCCGCGTCTACCATTGCCCATCCCGCCAACGTACGATCTTCCGACCCCCTTAACCCCCGTAAAAACGTGCCTTGGTTATTAAAAGTTATACGGTCATGCTTTTATATAGAACGCGACGGACGGGCAGGGGGCACGTACACACCACCGACCGACGTAGGAGAACCTTTATGAGCCGGAATAAAACGAAGGCTGCTGCGCTACACACACACACACACACGCACACACACACATATATATATACATACGTTGTATGTATGTACGCAGTTGTGGGCCAACTTATATATATTATATACATGTATGTATCCGTACGCGCACGCACTTGTCAATACACACACACACACACACACACACACACACACGCACGCACGCAGTCGCACTAAAATCTTATAACACACACAAACACACACACACACACACACACACACACACACACACACACACACACATATACATATATATATACACACGTATACTACACCGCGACCGTGTTCATGTGCGAGTATTACATAAATCAAGGTTTAATCTTTATTCCGTATAGTTATCAATTCACCGGGAAAACGTTTATTACACCGCGTGCGAATACGTGACAGTTGTAAAAATAAAAATGCGTTATTACTATTAATAAATAAAAAAATACTTAAAACTCATTTTTTTTATTTTACATTATAAAACTGATAAAACGATATAAAACTCAACAAAATTACTAAAAATTATACAATATACTTAATGTTACTTATATATGAAAATTTATTTTAACAAAAGTCGACGACCACGAATGGATGCACCTTCATCAAATTCGTTAATTACTTGATCAATGTTAACTTGTCTATCTCTCTCAGTATAAAGCATACCAATGCTACTTAGTCTTGTTTGACCCATTGTAAGTCGTAGGTATGTTTTCAGTTTTTTTAATGAAGAAAAACTTTTTTCATTTGATGCTGTATTGGTAAGAATTGACAAAAATATGATTAAACATTTATTATAATTTTCAAATCCACTTTTTAAATTATTTTTTTAAAAAAAATCTACTCCAATCTATTCCAATGAATTTTTATCAGCACTATTTTTTAACATTCTATTGAAAATGCTCAACTCTCCTTATAATTCTGCTTCATTAAAACTGTATGTTACACATATTACCTCGTATTACGATATGAAGGCGTTCGGTTTATAATGATACTATTAATAAATAATAAACTGAGGCACTCCAATAGTTAAAACGATAAATCTATTATTATTAATTATTATACAATCCATTATGCTGTTTAATTTTTCTGTGATAAAATAGAAATTGAATTATAAATTATAACTTTTAAAGGGGGGCAAAAAGAAACTATTGCCCCCTCAATAAAATATCTGGAGGAGCAGTTGCCCCTCTTGTCCCCCCCTAGATTACGTATATGCTTCGGCATTCAAGCGCTACTGCAGCAGCGTAGGTAGTACATATTATGAGAAATTAAACCAACGAAAACAGCAGCGCCGATATAAAGATGGTCGTATTATACGGGACCCGAAATATTTCGAGTCCATGGCGATCGCGTTTTTATAGGTATCCTCCATGTAGATTTTGTAAATCCATCTGTAATAGAGGAATGAATGGGACTGTTACCAATGGTAATATGTTCCCCCGAAGAGAGCGTATAATATGTAAAAAAGTGGTTATTGCAATATAGTTATAAACATAAATATAAATAAAATATTAGAATATTCGCATCTAATTAGGTATATATTGTAACGAAAATTAATACGTGAATGTATTTTTGTACTATAAAATATTATATTTTTATAATTATTAAAGAGTTTGCATAATGCATGAGACCAAAAAGTAAAAAAAAAAGTCCTTACTTAAGTATCTGATCGGTTTGAAATGTAATAATTATGTCAGGTGGTACTGCTTCAGGGACTCAGGGAGTTCTTCTATTCTGTTCGAACGTTATTTTTAGTAAGACTTTGCCCTCAGAGTTATACTTGTTATACCGTATTGTATATAAATTGTAAATATACTGGTTAAAAAAAAAAAAATTATAACTATCAAAATGGAATATTCGTTGCGTTATTATTTATCTGCAATTATGTACACGCTATATTTAATGGCAGATAAAGTGGCTTCAGCCCATATACAACCGTTTTACCTAAAGTAAATTATTAAAAGTACTTAGTTAACTGAATGGAATCAATTTACATCAGAGAAGGTAGTAGGTACAGTGTATATAATAGAAATAACTGTATATTTTAATCGTACAGTCTATCTATCTGTGATCATAGTATTTAGTACTTTATTAAAAACGAAATAATTGATCATTATAAGAGTAATATAAACAATTGAATTTATATTTTTGATAACACTACAGAGTATATATATGTATACATAATAAATGTAGACTGATGATCATTCATGCCGGATTTGAAGTGTTATCATTAAGCAATTTTTGAAAATAAGGGCGGGGGAAGCGTTCAAAGTATATTCAAAGTAAAATATTTAGTAACTTTTAAAACTACCCCGTGAGTTAATACAGCATTACATAGATTGCATGAAGATTATAGGAAGGGACCACATCCGCCTCTTTGTGGACTTATGATTATCTGTATAACATACCACGGTCGAAAATGAAACGTTCGTTAAAAACGCATATATTATTAGTGCACAATGTCGTTGTCGTACATCGCACGCGCGCGCCGCGCACCCGACCGGCGGATAATATTATATTATCATAATTACTAGCCGCTAACTACGGCCGCGTGGCCCGGCCGTACGGAATTACGGGCGACATGATATTATATTTGAACATATTTCAATATCACGCGGGCGGGTCGCGATGATGCGCGTGACACCACGCGCGCGCGCACCTACATAATAATGGCCTGTAAACGGTTTAGCGTCGAGCAACAATAATAGTATGTAACGCGTGCACCATGATAATAATAGTCGTAGCGCGTTACTACATTTGTCGTGCAACGGAGCCCCGGCCGCCGGTCGTTGTATTCGCTACGTATAACGGTATCGTCGTGTAATCCCGTCACACGCGCGAAAAAATCCGAATCCTTCAATCGGTCGGGAGGATGGCATCACCCGGAAGGACACGAAGATCATGTGCACACACGTGCGCAACCAGGCGGTGCGTGGCGGCGTGACGTTATGCCGTTGAATAATTTTCGTGGCGGATGGTGGTGGTGGTGGTGGGGGGGGGGGTTGCGCGCGCCTAATGAGCAGGGAACCGAAACCGCCGCCGCCGTCCCGATGCAGCTCTTTGTAATAGCAGACCGGTGCCGTACGGTCTATATAATTCTTCATGGCGTTTTACGCGTAATATAATATTATAATATGTATAAACAGTATTCAATATTTATTAAATACATAATATTATCGTATACACACGCGTTGCAAATACTGTGTACGTTTAGACGTGAAAACGGCTTTTGCACGCCGCCGCCGTTCGTGCACTGCGTATCGTCCTTCAGTATTATAGGCGGTATTCATCGTTGTGAAATATTGTGCCGTGTACGGCGTATACTTCGAGTTGAACGCAACAACACAAATCACGTAAATAACATATGTAGATACAGTGACCTAACCCCGCACCGAAACACATTAGTCAGTGAAAAGAAAACTTTGAAATCTAAAAAGATAATGATACACATTTGTCCATGTATTATATGCGCCTATTTCTCGTCCTTACTTTTAAATATTGATTTATAATATGCATCTATTATTATTATTAGATATGCACAATTGATATTTTGTAGTTTATGAATAAAACAATTTAAAATATTCCTCATCCCTACTACACTTTAATGTATGTAGATATAGGTAAGGAACCTTTTGTTTTTGATATTTTCCTAGACCGTCCATATGAAATCATTGTCTATTTTAAGATCTTAGGTCCATACTCAAATGTAGCATGAATAGTTGTATTCAATTTTGAATATCTCGTTGCGTTTCAATCATAATATTATGTATATCGTATTAGAATATTAGAATATTATTGTGTACCTATATAAAATTTACTAACGTTTTAGTTTTACTACAAACATCCCACAAAGACACCGTTCAAATCATACGAAATACATAATCGTCGATAGTACTCAGTTTCTTTTATAAACATGCTGAAAAATATTCATAGTTACTACAAAGGTAATAATAATGAGTATAATGAATAAAAATTATGGTTGTACCAAAAATAGCATAACAAATCCACATGCGAAATAAAGTGAAAATCGTGAAATATCACAAACAGATTACACTTGAACAGTTAAATATTATTTAAGTGACCTCAAGAAGTGAACATAAATAAATTAGTCTATAAATATCAAAGTAAAGGATTTAGGCGTTTAAAATGTGGTTCAAGGAAAACTTGGGAAATTCTCAGAGTGCCGTTTTTGAACACTAATTCATATTTGTAGATGAAATAATGTTAAGATTTTTCTTAGAGCCAACTATAAACGTTTGGCCTTGAGTTATGTAACTTTTATACGCACCGACTATAACTCATATACTCCACGAATCCAATACACCATCGAATGACGGGTATACATCCTAATCATTGTATATGTATTATAACTTGACGCGCGGTGAATGATTTCAAGTTATACAATATATATATATATATATATATCGATTTGAAAATATCTATACGAAATCTTGTTAACTATATCAATATAACTATGTTATCTATACGTAAATAAAATGTATCTAAATTCTGGATTCTACAACAGCGTCTTGATCCATACATATATACGTAGTATTTGTTTTTTCTCGTACCCGAGCTCAACACCGGTTTCGGAGGGTGCGCGGGATCGCATATATTATACGACGATACACTGTACATACATACATACATATATATATATACGTATATTATGTACAGTGTACATACAGCACGCGGCTGCGACGGTCCAACCTCCGGGTCGCTATGACAAATTCGAAAATTATTCCACCGCAAATAATGGCCCAAACGAAATTCATCCGGTTCGCGTTTCCGAATCGACCCCGTCGCGCGCGCATATAATAATAATACGTCGCGGACCATGATGCGACGCCTATAGACGTCGTTTCACCCCTAACATTTTATCTCGCGTATACACCGTGCACATCACGGCACCCCTGCCCATCCGAACCGGTAGTAGCCACCGGCTGCCGTAAACGTTTTGACGTGCTTCACGTAACACAGTATATTTATATATAATAATATATTTATACGTACAATACGTGTATATAATACGGTATACGCGGGCGCGGCGCGTGTGTCGATCACACCGCGTGGAACACGATAGGGCCCAGTGGTTCCCAATAGGTGGTCCGCGCACCGTTAGCGATCAGCAGTAGTCGGTCGGTTTTAGAGGGTCCGCGGTTGCGTTCGACGTCGAAAATGTCGTGCGATACGCGCGGACATGACACCTAACCCGACGACGAGGTCGTGAGCGAAAGTTACGCGTCGTCCACTGCTGTTGTGTTCCAAAATCAACGATGAACTAATGATGGAAATTAAACAATACTTGTTATTCGACAAGCTTCCCCGGTCCGATTCAAGTGTCTTAGCTATAGGGGTCCGCGGGGACTTCATGTTTCGCGATTAGGAACCACTGCGCAGGTATATTATGGGCATAAAAACATTATACAATACGCGCGTATATTGACGGTTGTCGTCCTCTGCTGCAGCTCCTTATGTGTGTTTAGATAAATTATAGTGACGCGGTGTCCACTAAATTTAATTAAATACGAAATGCAATAGTACATAATATCCCCTCCGCATCATCGGATGAAACACGATTATGTATGCGTATACGTAATGACTAATGATATACGGCGAAACGCGCGTACAAGGTGCGCGCGCACACACACACACACACACAAAAAAAGGAAAATAGATACAAACCAAAACAATAACGGCGTGGCCCATTCACGTAGTTTATGATCATTATATAAAAAACCCCGATTTATGATTATGCGTATTGCGTGCGCGGGTGTATGTGTTTTCGCATGGTTTATTTTATTAATAAAAACGATTTGAAAAACCGTACAACGTGTACACGCGACGGATTGTATTCACCAACACGTGGTTTTTAGGCTTGTAAAACAAAATTCAGAGTTCATGTTTTTATCATGTTAGGTACTAAAAACCACGCATAAAATATCATGTGATGAAAAAAATAAATAATCGTTCCATCATGAAAACTTAACGTGTTTATTACGCTTAGACGACGTTGTTCAATACAAATTCTTCGTTATTCAGTTTAAAATCATTTTCCTCTAAATTATTCCGAGTATCATTGAAATCGGTAAACGTGTGCGTATAGACCGATGAAGACTCGAGGTCAATTTCAGTAGCGTACGCAGGGTTTTAATTCGGTTAGGGCTTTCACTATAGGTTGATCAGAGACCTGTGGGGAGTGAAGCCACACTCCAGCTCTATAGTGGAATTAGTCAACATAACCAACATTTTACAACACAAAATAATTCTTTCAAATTCCTATTTTTGTATTGTCTTATAACTCTTGAAATATAAAGTGTAATCGGCAATCATATATTATATGTATTGTAAATAAAATAATAATATTCCTAAACAATAATATTCATACAATTTTATATTTTATTTAGGTATACTTTTATATTTAATTTATAGTAAATTATAGATTCAATGTTAAATTTAATCTTTGATTTGAGTTCTTAACTAAGTCATTTAGGACTTCCTCAAGTAGAACACTGTATATCTGTATGGATGTTTAGTAAAGTTGACCCATTTAATCGCATATTATTTGCGAGTATTATATTACAAAGATATGTTTTTAAGAGACGTAATGTAGAGAAAAAGCTTTCTGTAGACGATGTAGTAATGGTTTGTGTTACTAATATTTTTAATAATAATTAAATTGTTGGAAATAATATTTTATCGCATGTAATAAGAGCATACATAGGGCTTTTTAGATACATTCAATTTTTTGTCACAAATGTATACCATAATTTGAATTCTTCAGCAGTCAATAATTTACTTTTATGAATAAAATTAGATGAATACGTTTCATGAAAATCAAGAAAACTTTTTTCTTGGATTTTTTATGTGTTCATAGACATACTGTTAAACTTATAAAAAAAGATTTTAGAGAGGAAGAAGAAATTTTGGGATGGGGGATGAACTCTAGAACCCTACCCCTGAGTATGCCACTGGTCAATTTATACAATAATTATTGGCTATTCTATCCACGATATTTATTACTGCAATAAATGTATGTTGGGTTTAGTACGTGTTAGATAAAATATGTGCATGGGCCGCAGTTGGATTATCGACACGTGCACTAAAACCATATGATTCGCGCGAACATGTTATTCGCTTTTGTACATATTATTTTTATGATTATACATACGATAACATCTTCGCACAGAAATGCGAGGTTGCGGTTAAGACGAAAAACTATGACTAATTCAGATCGGTATTAAGGGGGAAAGATCGCTGCGGGTATCGACGCATCTCTATGAAACTTGTGTGATTTTTTTTTCGTTCCGTTTTTTGAAACTGCTTTCTTAAATAAATAGGACCAAAGCAAATGCACAGATAACCGATGAATATCTGTGTCTTGTTATTTTCAATAATACACTAATTATTACTATGAAAATCGCGAACATTATGAGTCGATTCACCTCTGTGCTCAGGTAACACAGCTACGACTGTATTCGTATGTATATACGAAATCTTTCGGTGGTAAATCGCTAAAAATTCCATTTACCATCAATTACCCACTGGTCACTGTCTGATATCATGCTTTTTAGAATGTAGCATTATGTTCAAGTGTACATTGCAATATTATGGTTTAGTCTTTACGTAATATATTATATAGCGCATAAATGACATATAGGAATCCATCAAAAATAAATATCCAGCCAGTGACATAATAATATGTATCCTTAAAGTTCAACAAAACTCACACGTGATTTATAAGATGTTCTCCAGAAGGTTTAATAATAAAATATGTTTATCAGTGAGTGTGCATCTGAAAATAGAGGACACGGAGAAAAAAAGGTCTTTATTAATAAGGTATTTCCGCGACAACCTTATATTATGTGTAAATATTTTCGGAATTCTATTCATAAATGTATAATGTGCAATCATATGTTACATAGTTGTTATAATAGCATCGAATAGCTTATATATGATAAATCGCGTAAATTATATTATATATTTCTGAATTCCCGCCAGGAGTTGTGTCCCGCAACAACATATCGTTCTTCGCAGGTCGTATTTCCTATTATGTGCCAATATCATATTCGAGGCTCTCGTTTGTTTTTCTAATTAGTATGGAACAAAATAAAGTAATGATTATTGTTGCCCATCTCTTTTGTCCGAACTCAATTAAAATTAGTTTCCCAACAAGGACGATTTCCTTTTCTATGGAATCCTCAGGTTACTTGTGCGTGTAAATGTATGCGTAACAATGTATTTATAACGTGACATACGTATAAAGTATCTATTTACAAATGAATTAATTGTAAGGTTTCTTTTCTTTTTTTTTTTGCAACTGTCAGGTTTTTAATCTTATAATCATTCGATGTTGTTTTTTTTGTTCATTTGTTTTTTTTTCCGTTCATTGTCTACTCTCAAAAAGAGTTTCGTATAATTCCCCGCTCAACAGCCCTATATACAAAGTCAGATGTTAGGAATATCAAAAATAATATTTTCAATCGAACCGCGTTGTACGGGGAAATTGGAATATTCGAAAACGTGGGCTTTTACGTCGAGCAAACAATAATATAAAATACAAGTAATTGTTATATAGCGACGTCAAAAGGCCCGGAGTTATTCTTCCCCGAACAATCGTATGGAAAAAATAATGAGTACTGCGATGTACTCTGTATAAAGATCACGGTCGTAGAATATTACCCGATGTAGAGCGGCTTACGCTTATTATGAGTTACATATTGGTGCATTGTTGTCGAGAGCGCGTTCGCGAGGGCCACGAGGGTGTCGTAACCCCTTGACTTTTATATTATATTTTGCACAGGTTTAATCATTTTCCATCGGCACAAAAGACAATGCTGCGCATAATCGAGAAAACATTGATAATTTTACATTTTTATAATGAGTAATACTCCGCACTGATTACTATAAAACCATAATATATATTTTATTATATAGCGTATTATGTGTGGCGTATTGCTGTATTATGAATGAATACAGTTTGATTGTTACGTTTCTGTAAATACAAAAAAACCGTATATTATAATTCATGAAAATATGAGATTATTATTTTTTTTTTTATATAAAAAATAAAAACCATTGTAGAATGTGATTATAATACTCACGGGTGCTTCAACATAATTTTGTTACACGCTTATGTTAGACTATAACTACATCGCGATATGTGTCACACCTTGTGCATCCTTCCCCGTTATTTTTCGCAAAACATCATTATACACGTAACACATCATGTCGTGGATGACATTTTATTTAAATCAATTAAATTTATAATATTGGACTTTCGACAGGGTGGGGGGGGGCGGGCTGAAATATTGGTTCGGTATTAGTATTTTGAATCTTTAGTATCCGTGCCAATTACACATTGAGATGTCCTATAGCGACTATATATATTTGTACGGTGTGTGTGTTTTTGCGGGGAAAATTGTACATGATTCAAATAGATGCCTATTAGTAGGACAGGTTCAGCGAGAGAAATACTTACAAGTTAAAACTAACGATTCACTGTTGATGCGGAATCATACATGAATCGATGCCTAGCAAGGTCAATAACTATAGTTGGATATTTTCGTCGAAAAAAAAAGAAAAAAAAAACACTAAACACAAAATTAATCAAAATTTCTCTTATAAGCTTATGTACGCGTGCGCTCAAACGCAATCGATAAAACAATGATGTTTTAATAACGGTTTTGTAAAATGTAAATCAACTGTTTTTATTCAGATTTCGCGTTTCCTGATCGGGAAGAAAAAAAAATAAATATAAATAAAAATAGAAAGTAAACCGAACCGATGATAATTCGCCAATCTTTGACCTAATGTAAACAACATCCGCGTTCGCGTTCGATGACGATGTGGCATCAAGTCGATTGACAACGTGCATAGTGTGCGCACACAGAATCCTTTTGATATGATAATAAGGACTCGTTTATAACTTGAGTAATTTTGTACGAAATACTGCGGAGCAAAGGACCAAAGTTCTCAAGTCAGTCACCCGTCTCCGGCCCTCACCCACACGTGCTTTATCTCACTCAGTAACTCGCACTCTATCTCTCTGTCTCGATGTCTTTCTGTCTCTCTCTCTGTCTCTCTCTCTCTCTCTCTCTCTCTCTCTCTTTATCGTTTGGATCTTCGGTCTAATGAATGTTCCGTTGTCTGTCAACTTCCATGAATATTTAACGACTAATTGAACTTTACCTGGTCGGATTTAATAAACCATTTTGATGCTCCCGCTATTTCAACAAGCGACCCTTTAATGAACTTTATCTTCTCGGTACCGTCGCCGTCGAAATGTGTGAGCTTAAATATGAGTTAATTGTTTTTGAGGAATTTGCATACGTATTTTTCGCTTGTGCCGAACACTATTATTATACCTACAGTACACACGAATGGCGTCATTGCAGCGGTTGACAACGCGCGCGTGCATCGATATTAAAACGGAAAACAAACGGATAGAGGTATGTATATAATATATTATTATTATTATTATTATTATTATTATTATACTGCACCGCGGCTGTTGGTATATCGTCTGTTAGGCCCACGAATTTACTGCAGTCATATCGACTAAATGGTGCCAAACACGAATTAACCATTTTTTTGCTCGAATTTTGACTTTGTAGCATCCTATGCCTGCTATGTAATAAATCGACTCCCCATGAATCTATATATTATACTCTTTAGTCTTTAATAATATACGGGCAATTGATTTCTGTTGTTTTTAAAACATTGTTATAAAAGTAGTACTATGATTTACATACTCTCCGTATACAAGAAATTGTGTTTCCAACATTACAAAAAAAAAAAATCACAATAAAATAATTCACGTTTTGTTTGATTAGCTAATAACGCCATCGTATTGATAATATAAAAATAAGTAAAAAAATAAATTTTAGTATAGATCTAGCTCTATATTGAGACTATCACTAAAATTATAATAACTTAATAATAATTAAGGACAATCGATTTAACCATACTTAAAAGTTCAAATGAAAATTAATGTATCAAGTCATATTTATTTTCATTGTATCTGTTGAATTAGTTATAGTAAATATTTTAATAACAAAGAACAAAGAGCATATGGCTCACGAGTAGTAGCATATCTATAGGTTTTAGAGAAGGGGTCACCAAACAGTAGATCGCGATCGACCGGTTGATCTTTCTAGGCATATAGGTCGATCGTTATAAAAATTAATTTCATCACTATTGGTCGATCGCGTAATAAATAATCAGATCGGATAATATGTATATTATTATTATTATTATTATGAAGAAATAATAAATTATTATTCTTTGGAGGTAAGACTTTTTTTTTTGCTCATCGTATAAATCTCTTCCTAAAAACCTAAATTATTTTGGATTTCGATCACCTGCAGAGACTTAAAATTTCAAATGTAGCTCTTACATTGGGTTAGCGATCCCTGCTTTGGAGGGAATGAAATAATTTTGCGAACACTTTATTATGATGTTTGAACATTGCGTTTGATATTCTAATGGAATGATGGAGGCTAAACCACGGTATTGTGTTCCAATATTGTTCGAACTAAGAGTTTGTTGAAGTCGAATCCACTATTATTGATGCATACGAAGTATATGGCGGTGATGTCATGATTCGCGCGAAATATCGTCGCAGAAAATGCAAATAGTTTAAAATTGTAATTTATGCGCAAATAGCCGTTTCCGAACAGCGCGCGTATAGTTCCGTATTGTACAAGATTCCATACATATACGATGTAATCATTCGAATCCCATAATTTTCAATCGTTGGCTCGTAACGCACCAGTTTGTAATAATATAAATATCATAATACGATCAAGCCGCCGCCGCCGCCGTCGTCGTCGTTGTGCTCCGTGAGACTATATTCGTTCGCGCACAAGCCGGATTGACGACGTTACACATATTTCCTGGAGAGAAAAACGAACAATGCCGTATTATATAGTACAACGATTCCGTTTTTCTGAACCCTCTGCGCACCATCCTGTGTACACCGGAAAAAAAAAGAAAGAAAAAAAAACCCGAAACGGAAATACAGAACGCAATGAAAAACAAGAGCAGAGAGAATGCGGATCATGTACATATTATATTATTATGATAGTATACATTAGGGTGCTGACTAAGCGGGACATTGACGTCCGACGACGAGAAAATATATTATATTATTTCACCGAATTATACATTATTATTGATATGTTATGGGACACAACGTTCTCTATACTGCAGCGTATCGCGTGCCAGAAAAATTGGCCATGTCGGGCCATTCATGTGTAATATGTACGCGGGGCGAGCGCAGCGGTGTTATTTTTATGCGCGTTTACGTTTTAATACGGAAAAACGCACCGACACCACCCTCGTATATTATACACTTATACTTGCCGTATCCGCGGCACTATAATATGCCATTTGCATAGCGAATCCGGTCGGGCCAATTTGTATTCGTGCATGTAGTGAAGTGTCTCGTCAACGCGCGTATCAGCAGCAGGTTGTCCGTAATATATAGGATAATATACTGGGGTCGGCGATTGGCGGTTCGCGGAAGGGAAATAATTGGACTGCAAAAAATATATTTAGCTAGTTTTCCGCTCGTTATAGAAATATAGAATTTTTGTAATGAATTTAGAAATTGCGATAGCGTTCATCGTTAGTAATTTGTCTTAAAATGTATTTTTAAAACAACAATAAATACAAAGATAAAATTATGTTTAAGTTTTTTCTAGCCCTCGAAATTTGTTTTTAAAATTATCTGGACCACCATAATAATCAATTGACTACCTTTGGCCTATTGTATTGGACTTAGTGCGAGGGGGTAGGGGTGTTACAGGGGATGCAATGTACCAGGACCTCGTTACTTGTTACGGCCAGGGGGGGGGGGCTCGGATGCGGTTTCTAGATTTTATATATGATTGCCTAAGATAATAATAATAATTACGGTTATGTAATAATGGATATGAAAAACGTTTGAAGACCGTAATTAATACATTATAATATTATATTGAACAAACTTTCGTTTATATCTATAGGTACGTATGTCAAACAAAATTATAAAATATACTGTCATTGGATATTAATATGACTATTTTTATTTAAATTCAATGTGTATTGAAGAAATAAATAATAATAATTTTGTCTTGGTTCAATTTTTTTAACCCTTTCTAGATCTTGTTGATAAAAATGTAATTTTTTTTTTTGACCTTTGATCTGCAGTAGTTCCATACCCCAGCCACTGAAGTTCCACAGGGCTTAAATCTGTCACTACATATATACCTACATAGATACCTATCAATGTATCATAAATAATATATAACTTTGTCTGAACTGTGACATGATAGTCGTCGTGGACTCGTGATGAAATATTTTTATTTTTTATTTTACATTTTTCCATACTCATCATTTCGAACATTATATAAAGCGACTAGTCGTTATGTGCAACATTAACATATACAATTACATTATACAAAACTTAATTAAAATTGGATGAAGCGAAAACGGAAACGATGAATTCAATTTAATTGAAGACTGTAACGTATCAGCAGTAAATCAAAGTTTACACTGTAATCAATAGTGTGTGTAATAATTAGGACTGTTCAATTGTTTCGATTAATCAATTTTTGCACCGATTAATAGGTTAATCGATTGTAGTTTCACCAGATATTCACCACCGATCAATCGACACTTTTAATTAATCGGTTAACCGACCACCATCGTAATCGGTCGATAAATTTAACCGTCGATTGTTAAGTTTATTGATTGTTCGATTTCATACCTAAACGGGTAAACCTAATACAAATACTTAATTGGTTCTTCGATCAATTAACTATATTAAAAATTGACAATTAATCGACTTTTTCGATTTTTTCATATTTTTGACAATCCGTTATGTATTATGACAATCGAACATTCCTACTAATAGTATCCATATGATTCGCACACTGGATATTCGGAATTGATAGCGATGAAAGAAATTTTATTATACTCGGTAGAACATATTATTATTGGTCCGATTCAACAATAGTCCAAACGTAAGCGAATTTCTTCAAGAATGGGTAAGTATCGCATAATGATAATATGTAAAAGATTATATATAAAAACAAAAAGATACATTTATTAACTGGTATTATCATTATCAATCCGGCGCGGCGGTAATACATTTCTCGCAAAAACAACATAAAACTTGGTATAATATTATCGTTAGAACGACTAACAAATTACTTGTCACCCTTTTAGCCAATTTTTGAATAGTTCTTTTTTTTCAAATCTTATCATCCACGCTCTAACCATCGGATAATTTCACCTGTAATCGCGTTTCACGTGTATAATATATCAAGAGAAATCACAGTGAGTTATTATTACACTGCCGCTATTACAGTAACCTGTTATGTTTTGAGTTGTTGGAAACAAAAAAAATATGAACACTTTTTTAATCCAAAATTAATCCAAAATAACAACGAGAACCACGTGACGGAGGTTCGTAGAAAATACATAATCAGGGCTGTGAATTTAATGCACTAAAAAACCTTAAAAAATGCATTTAAAATATCAAAAAAAAATGCAATAAAATATGCATTTAAAATGCAAAATATGCGCTTAAAATACAAAAAAAAAAGGAATATAAAATACCAAAAATTATAGTATAAAATTCATATTTATTATTTATATTTATATTAATATTATACATTAGTACAAAAAGTGTTTATTTAGTAAAAAAAATAATAAAAATGTTGATTGAATTTGCATTAAGTTAATGCTATTCAAATATAAATTTGACATAATATATAGCATATGTAAAATAAAAAAAAATGTTTTCAAACAAGTCAATTCATGACATTTGATTAAAAATACTAGAAAATGAACTAAAAAAAAATATGACTTAAAAATGCAAAAATATACAAAATAAAAGTTTCATAGATGGATTCGTAGTTACATAATTCAAATTATGTACTTACAAAGTTATGTTATACAATCACCAAAAAAAAAATGCACTTTCCTATAAATTCACAGTCCTATATATAATGTACAAAACGTAGTTAATCATTTTTACGTTACTTTTCGAAGGAATAAATATTATCTCGACGCTCGATTGTATAAAATATCAAATGCAAAGCGACCGGATCTCCCGAGAAGCGAGAGATACGCGCAAAGAATGACTAATAGAATTTGTTCCTATAAAATAAAGAAAAATATTCAATTTTTATTTCTTTTGTACATTAATACATTACTTTTTGTAGAAAAAAAAAAAAGCTCTATATAGTTGAATCCCTTTTCGAAGACTGTTACTTGAGTCCGTCTGGAAAAAACTCCATGTTATAACGTTAGGACGACTGTCTCGTATTTTAAAATTTACTCTGTCGAAAAATGCATTTCTCTTTTCTGCAAAAATAAATAAAAAAAAAAACGTAAAGTGAATAAGAAATTTGAACGATTCTATGAGGGTCCTTCAATCGATTTTCAATTTCAAATTTTACCAACTCTGTTATATCCTGCACACAATTTGTTTCGTCTACGTTTTCGAATTCGTCTCAATATTATATACGACATACCTACGGTTCTTAAGCCATTGAATATCGCTAAATAATGCGATTTTATTCGTAACAAGAGTTTTCCAAATGATGGGACATCATAATATAGATAGAATGTCGAGTGTCCTTGCAACGAAAACTGCAAAGACATGAAAAACGAAAATGAACATTAATCGAGAATTAATGTTTGCATACATCTTTCGAGTTGGACTAACGCGTGTCGTCTGTGCTTCACCGTTCTTCGAGTGATGTGGTGGACGAGCAAGGAGGACCCCAACAGTTATCAAAATAAATACAAATTCAAAGTAATTGTAGCGTATTTTGCCACTCCACACATCAGTGTCGTTCCCATGATATATACTATCATGATTTATACAATCTTGGACATTTGCTACTTTTTAAAATATTCGACGGCATCTACCGAATCGATTGCGCTGCGCCGACCTTAAAGGCACTGAACGAAATTCGCCTAGATCTGAACGTCTATTATATTATTCCGTAACAAATCTCCGCAAATCGTCTTACAACTCGGAGCTTAACCCTTAACTACTATCCAACACATCGTGTTCAGGTACTTATATAACAAAACACGCCGTATTATACAATACACGCTATAGTCGTATCGACGTATTGTATATAGATTCGATGTTGCACAGATCTCTCGCACTGTAATCGTCGAATTTTTTTGAATTTATTTTTGCACTAATTTTACAAAACAAAACATTAGTATTTATAATTATACATCATTTGAACCGTGTTACAATAAATTTAATTTTGAAACTTTTTTTTCAGAATATTTTTTACAAATTTAATTTTCGAATTAAGTTTTTCCTTCCTTAGTTTATTTTACATTGTTCTCTATTTTTCATCAAAATCATTAAAGTTTTGCACATTTAATTTTTATCCTACACTAACTGTATATATATATATATATATATATATATAGGTAGGTCTATTGGAACAGTAAAATTTAAATTTTGAGCGGAAGTTGTTGAAAGTATATAATTACTTTTCGTACATTACCTACTTGAATAAATTGAATGATTTTGGTATAGATGTATGTAAAATTAACACCTATGAACGTTAGAACATAAATTGTTCTTACCAAT
Organism: Chaitophorus viminalis; assembly: GCA_025469195.1. Classification (NCBI taxonomy): domain Eukaryota; kingdom Metazoa; phylum Arthropoda; class Insecta; order Hemiptera; family Aphididae; genus Chaitophorus; species Chaitophorus viminalis. The sequence goes on from JAIPRK010001613.1 coordinate 35,650, forward strand.
AGGACGAGCGCAGCTTGAATTTTCAAAATTTTGATTTTCAGTGCACGTTTTAGTGCGATTTTTATCTTTGTAAGTGCGTTTCGTGTGCTAAACAATATGTTATTACGTATTTTAAATTCACTTTTTGAGATTACAGCGCGCATTAAATTCATAATTTAAGTAATCGAAGTTATTACTTACTTACTAACTTTAAACTAATAACAATCAATCGTGACATAATACAATAAACATGCCGGTATTGTTATTTCATCAAATATTACGACAGATCCGTCATATTGTACGAAACGTTTAACCGTATTATATATTAAGTATTTTCAAATAATATACGATCGTATATGCCGATATACCGACGGATCCTATCCGCATTGGGCATTTTTAATATTGCCACTGCGGAGCGGTGGATAAGGGGTTGGTTGATGAACCGTACCGTTTGAATGTAAAAATACCATTCCGTTCCCGCGCGGGTTGTAAGTTTCCGTATACAGGCGCGACGCCGTCGATTTTTATGGAAAATGATTTCACGGTTATTCACGACCGGGTCGCCGCGGCTTGTTCAATACAACATACGTACGTGTACATTATAATATATTATACAGCGCGCGTATATAGTTACTGATATAATCAATTTTCACTACCCGTTTGATTTTCTGCGATTAATTTATAGAAGCGCGCGGTAATAACGCCGCGCAAAGGAATATAATATATACGTACCCGAAATCCCACCACCCCTTTGAAAGCTATTTGTACAGTTCCACACGTATATATTAAACATGTATAATAAACAGACACACACACGCACACGCATACGCACACAGTATATATAGAGTCCACAGATTATAGTTACCCCGTAACGCCCACACACATTATAGTCATCGCGGCGGGACCCGAAAATTCACGCAGCTGTTATTAAAACCATATATACCATACATACACCGGGGTGACATTGGTTTCACCCGGCGCATCGGATGTCACGTTTGAAATATCGTGATGAGATCATCTCCGATCGTCGATACCACCGGATAACGGACAATCAGCAGATAGTGCGATTATATATCATGTTAATAATATTGTATTATGTTGGATAAAAGCAGATCCGGGATGCGCGAGTTTCCTAATTCACCGATTTACAGCCGCAGACAACGCGCGGATTCTGTTGACGGTCGTATTAAATACACATATTTCAATATTATGATTTACACAATATGTCATCGATCCGATTGCAATGTTATGCGTATATCAGATCACGGAATGTTTTCTTTTTTCCGTTCAATCGACCACTGCTTCGAACGACAACGGCGTTATACGCGCCCGAAGTTCTTTCAAACGGTAAAAGTGTAAAACATCATCGAAGATAAGACGTAGAGAGTCAATGATACATATATTCAACTTGGTGATCACAAGCGCGTTAATTTTTAAGTTAAAACATGGTGAACAAATAATTAAAGTTGTAACTCAACTTAATTTGGCTGTAAAAATTTAACCGGTTTTTGATTAATATAATTTTATATTTTTCAATCCTATACGGTACGTTCGGATTATATTCGATATAAATGCAATAAAATTAAGTAACGAATGAACACGGATCACTTTCAAAATTATTTAATTATTTTCTTTAGAAAAAATTATGGGCAAATATAAATTTGGTCCATGATAAACAATTTATATAGGTATGTACTATGTATGAAATGAACGATGTTTCAGTACCTATTAATAAATTATTATACATACTACGGATATTTTATCGTAATGAATTTATTCTTAAAATATTTTAAAATATTAATATTGTCATAAATAATTACATTTTCGTATTAAATAATGGATAAATATAGACATCGGAATAGGGATAATGATTGGATAATAATAACTGTCGATTTCAGAAAATTTACTTTCGCCTTAGTTCCACTCTTATTTATTTATTTACTATAAATTTAACGGGTAAAATATTCTATAACAAAAAATGGGGATACAAAAAAAATTACTACAGACTATAGAATAATTGAACAAAAAAATAATAATCGATTAGGTTTCCAAAGCATATTAAATAATAAGTAAAATAACAATAATAGTAGTTAATAAAAATGACTAAAAATTTAAAAACAATATAGAAATCAATATCTGAAAAACAGATAGTTTACCTATATAGATGATTAAGTAAATTTTAAAATATTACTTTTGAAAGAATATTGGGTTATCAATGTCTAAAAGAGGCTATTTAAGAAAAACATTTTTTTTTCGAGACCATTAAAAAGGAAAAACGTGAGTATTGAATATTGATTGTGATTAATCGGTACAAAAATATATTATTTAAAAAGAAATAGTGCATATATACCTTGTGAGAAATTAGGAAAATTAAAATGCCGGGTTTTCTGTTATAATTATATATATATATATATTATGTACCATGATTTTTATCGTTATTTTTAATACATTAAATAATTATTTATATTTTAATTCAAGCGATTAAAGTTACGAATAAAATAAACCGAATTCTTTAATTTATATATAATTCAATGGAATAACAATAACATAAATATTATACATAACAGTGCACATGCTGTTGCTGTACATTCTATCATACACACACGCGCGCTCGAGCGAGCGCGAATAGAAACCGTAAATTACAACAATTTCGATTGCCACGTCCACGTATAGTGTTTCATATACATAAATATATACATGGAGAAATATATGTATATATATGTACAAACATTTTAGGTACCTAATAAAAACGTCTGATACAATAAAAACGCGTTTGTTTTTTTCCTTTTATATTTTTTGGGCCAGCAGTATTGCTCGGACCAGAGGAAAAAAAAACCACAAGAACCGTGGACCGTCAATCGGGCCCAGCTATTAATATTGTTATGTATATATTATGTTAATAATAATTTTTTACGATTATCTGTACACAAATGTATTATGTGAGTGTGCGTTTGTTTTACGCGTTTAAGAACATTTGTTTTTTTTTTTCTAATGATCGTCATTCCCAGAAATATAAATGTTGTATCACGGTACAAATATACGTGTATAAAATACAAGTATTAGTATGCACTAGAGGTGTACGTTTACGGTTTCGAACGGATTATATGCGTGTACCGATCAGCTTTTATTGGATGGGGCGTAAAAAAAAACCAACTACTATAATAAAACATCAGTGACGGATTATGTAAAACATTGATAAAAATTTTCTTTCTTACCGACATAATATGAAATAATAATAATAATAATAATAATAATAATATACGTATTATCTAACATATAAAACAATGAATTGTAACTACAATATTGTCGTTAAAAGATTGCATATTATACTGAATAATATATTTTATGATTCGTGCGGGGGTGACACATATGTTTCTCAACGAAACGAAGTATCTGTATGCAGTACAAAATAATATCTTGTTTCTTTTTACTGATAGATATATGTGAACATAATGTACATACGCGATATCTTAAAATATTTCGTGATGCCTTGGAAATCGTCAGGATTTCTTGTATCCGTAATTATCGAATAAGATAACAGTGTAAATATAAGTCCCTCAGAATATCAAAACGGGATAACAAATAGTTGAATTTAGTCCTGGAGGATGAAGAGAAAGATACTCGAATGTTGGCAATCGACCTATGTCGAATGAAAATAATTTATGTTTCAAAACCAAGATATGAATATAAATTATTAATTAATATTATCAACAACGATACATTGTTATAATCACGTTAATATATTATTATTATTATTATTATTATTATTATTATTATAGTATACTGATCGATTCACGTAAAAACGAAACAACAATATATTTTGGACGTGGTGTTTAACGACGGAGAAATAATAATTATTCAGGTTTCGATGAAAGAGTGCTAATTTCATATTAGATTAAGGATTAAAATCATGTTATATCCCGCAATAAGTAATAATATTGTCACGATATAGTGATCTGGTTGATGATATTTTCTATTCGTATGTTCAATGTTGATTAACAGTCTTGTTAAAAATACCGTTTATTTTCAGTTGATTCATTTCAATCTCCAACCAAAAATATACCATTTCCATGTGAGTACAATTTGTCAAATTTAATTAAACCCTGTACACTATACACTCTTTTATTCATTCAAACTATTATTGAAAGCAAGTCATAATTTTAAAAAGTATATTTATGATTAGAATTTTAATCTTAAAATATACCCACCAATGTGGAATTTGTCGAGAATTACGGACTTAAAATAAGTGTAAATGGTTCCTCTCTCCCCTGAGTGCTTATATTATAATTATATTCAATAGGAATCAGTTGCTTATTATTTACTAATTATAGTTAATCATAAACAGTCTAACGTTTCGCGAAATTAAATTACAATAGTATGCGACATAACTTACTATTGAAATCTGCTACTCTACATGAATATAGGTACAGGTGTACTATATGTATTTTTTTTCAACTTTTTTTCAAACCGATCGCAATGTAAAATTATACTGCTACAATTTTGTGTTAATAAAATAACTTCTACATAAGTCCGAGTGTGCGGTAATCGTCCAATTAGAAAGTTGAGAAACGAACTCGACTTATTAACTACAATATATGTAGAGACGCGCGCGGTCATTGTTGCTGGTTATTGTTGACGGGCAACGAAACTTCGCTGTTACTCGAGCACAGAAAATACGATCAACAATACGATACACCCACAGACATTGGTGCATGTACACATCTATGTAATGTAGTACACTCAAGTGGGGAGAGAGACGAGAAAACGCTTAGCGAGTCCGGTGCGACTGCTGAAGTCGATATTTTGTACAGATGATGTAGTGCGCCTATTTTCGAGCCCTGTGAGACCAATAAATATAATACATGGAATATAGACCTGTGTATTTGTACTGATCCGGAATTAAGATTATGCTAATCAATCAAATCCACTATCCCCCCCCCCAAAATGTATGATTTCAAGGACTGATGTGTATGCGAATTTATGACGTGGGTTTTGTTCTCAACATATTATTATTCCGCATTATATATTATTTTATTACGACCGGATAAAACTATTTCTATTCTACAACATTGAAACATTACAGGTGAATATATAATTGAATCACACATTTTCGAGATGTTTTTCTTTGTTTGGGTAATGCTTTTACGCGCACAAATATATGTAATGCGAATCGGACATACGTTTCCCCAGCCCACTCCATTTGATTACGTACTAAATAACTGTGAAAAAAAAAATATATACAAGAAAATCCAAATGCGATGGGCTGGGGAAATGTGCGTGTGAATCGATGGCATTGGACTTGTTATTTTCATGCGCCACAGCAATAATTAAAGCGTTTTATCGAGCAAACCAAACACACCCCCGTATACGTAGGTATGTGGTATAATATGTGTATACGGTTCGAGGTGGGATTTTGATTGCTCATTCCTTCCTAAACCGTCGCGTACGATAATACTGTATTATGTAGTCGTATACTTAATGAAGTAGTACGGTTGTATCATATGATTATTAGAGAGGGCAAAAAAAAAAAAAAAAAACGATGACACGAAACGACGATAAAACGCAGAAGCAGCAGCAGCAGCAGCAGCAAACATCAGCAGTAGCAGCAAATAACAGTTGTCACCCCGAACTCTTTTCGTTAGTCATTATTTACACTTTTCAGATTCTGCGCAGGCGCGCGCACATCACGTACTCCGCTGCAGTATCATAATATCATCGCTGTCCCTCGACGCACGCACGCACGCGCCCACCCGCCGGATAGTAAATACACGAAATGTTTCTAAAAAGGGACTCGGGTGTATATTTCACGAGGCATTATTAGGGGACACGCACATTGAATATGTAAACAAGTATCTCATTTTACGGTTCATCGTCGTCGTCGTCGTCGTCGTCGTTTGTCGTAGTCGTAGTTGTAGTCGTGCCTCCACCGCGCCTTCTTCGTCGATGCCACCGCTTCATGTATAGCTGTCCATGTGTCTCATCGTTATGTCTGTACCCGTGTGTTCACGTATAGCGTGTACGTCGCGTACGTACGACAAATATTCACACACATACACACATATATATTCATATTCGGGTCGTGTACGATCGTAGCCCGGGCCAACTGTCACCGCGAAACTGTACCGCGATAAGCTGCGACCCCTGCGTTATTATTATTATTATATATATATGTGTGTGTGTACGAGTGCGTGTAAAAAAAAACCGTCGATGAATTAATTTACTAATCACGGTCGTGATTATTACACGCACGATATGATACATCATATTATTATATTGTATACACGTCGGCCGACCCCAAGTATTATATTACTCTATCAATATCTCTCTCCCTCTCTCTCGCTCTATATCATTATCTCTCACGTACACCCGTCGACCATCGAATACACCCCACGTCGGGTGTCATAGCTCATCGGTGATGACACTATATGAGAGAGCAGATGCGGAACTCGCTGCGATGGTGGCACGACCCGTGAACAGGACGAATACACCACAGTGTACAAATGACACACACTTATACTATGCATATATATATATATATATATATATTCATTGAATCGTGTTCTATTTGATTTGTTTATATTTTGTTATATTCATCTTTAACTGAAAAATCGTACAGGGGCTTCCCCCTTCCTTCACCAAAAAGGATTAATTTTTTTTTTTTGGTTCGAATCATATTTATTTTTTATTTCACTTAGGAATATATAAATATCATAATTCGACTAAATCGTTAGTACACCCTAAATACGCGCATATAGTTACACGATACTCCGTATTTAATATTTTTATCTCCCTCCAATCAGAAAATGTTTCTCGTGGCACACTACACACTTGAGACTCGATTATGTTTCATCCGGGATTGAAAATCATACTGCAATAACATATATAATCATTGTCATAGTATAATGTTGTGACGTAACGTGCAGCTAGAATGGTAGTATACGACTCGATTAGAAATTGTGTTCCGAAAACGTTCCTAATAAAACGTAGTTTTATTGTAGACGACATGTGTGAGTGCGTATACGCGCCCGAAATTTAATTGAAACCGTCGAATTCGGAAAGGGTGTATATAGATGCGCACCATTGCGGTAAAATCACGAACTGTTTTGGTTTATGCGTGGTTCTCCGAGCCGTACACTTATTAGATTCTGCAATAGCCCTTGTACACGTCAACGCGGGAAATGTGTTTGCTCGTCCATATCCACGGCATACACACAAGCCCATAAGCCCTATGTTGTTTGTAAAAATTCGCACTGCACTCATATTATAATCTTATGTACGTAATTGAACGCAATACATAATATCAATTACAAATATATTTTTATAACACTGCATTGTATATGCTATAAATTATTTTTACATAATATTTTGAAACATTTAAAAAATGCCATTCCTATAATAGCAATTATCGGCATTGTATGCAATATGCCTTTTATTATTTTGGATATTTTTTCGGTAGACCACGCAGTTCACACACTATAAATATTCTAGCCTGACACGGACGATTATTATTGCGTTTGTAAAAGCCGATTTTTTCGTCCGACGGTCCGTAGGTACGTGTTATAATATACCAGCGCGGTTCGTTTGATGAGATAAACTCTCAAACGCAATATCGACGAAAACGTTTTGTTTTAATCCCGTGAACGCGGATTACGGTGTATAGAGGGTGTAATAATACGCCCACGTAAATTAAAATATAATACGATTACCATATAGCTGGTATACTATCACGCCGTCGAATGACTATGTGTAGACGTTTATTTTTTCTCCACACAACCCCTTACGGGCGCGAGTATGTCATTCGTTTTTTAGTCAGTTGTTACGCGCTTGGTACCTATACAGAATACTGCAAGTTTAATAATTTTATTTTTAATTTAGTATTTGGTATGTTTTTTCGTATTATTTAGAGAAAATTTAACGTGATATATTATGAACCTTATATTAAAATGAATTTCATCCACCATAAATGAAATGACAAGCGAGAAAATCAAAAGTAATTAAAAAAAAAAAAAAATTATGGGTTTGAAAGTATTGTGCGTATTTTTAAAATTTCGAGTAAAAAATACCGTCAATGGAGGGATTGGTAGAAGAATTGATTAGCAATGATATAATACACTTAACGAGCATATCTGCAGCTTCGAGCATGAATATGGAAAAAAGTTCATCCCGATCGAAAGAATTCGTCGGACGGTAACAGACGGTCATTCGACTTCCAGTGAATTTGTTTTGATATATACAAATATATATATAAATACAATCAGCTCAAAACCCCTATTATATATTTTTATGCAATAATTTGATCAGTTTCTATATTATAATAATATATAATAATATAATAGTTCCTATAATATTTCCTATGCATAATAACTTCATTGCTCAAGTGATGACCACGTATACTGAAGTACAGTGGTGGAAATTTTTTTTTTTTGAAGTAAGTACTCGTAAGTTCATGACACGTACCGTAACAACAATAGTATTATAAAAACCTAGATAACGGGTTTGCGGTTGGCGGCGTGGCAAAGTATATTTAGAATCACTATAATATTATATTAATCGGTTTGATAATCTGTTAGAGCAATAAAATCGATACCGATATTCTGAAGTTTGGCCTAGGAAAATTATTTTAATCACTTGTATTTCAGTTTAATTAATTTAATCAGATAGTATTTAAAATTTATACTAAGTTTATTAAAAATAAAAAAATTTTATCTGCATTTTTTTAGTGCATTATTTACAATTTTTAGGGCCTCATAGCGTTTTTAAGGACAATTTTTAGGGTTTTAATAGAGCATTATATTCCCAGCCCTTATATTATAAGTCATCGTTTAGACTGGCTCGTTTGAAAATAACTATTCCTGGGCCACTATACTTACATGATGTACTACGATAGTCTCTAGTTCTCTACCCACATACCTGGTGACCCCTCGAAAATCCCTAGCGTGGCCCCTATGACTGGCGGTAAGCTGGTATTTTTAGATATAATATACACTATGTATATATAATTATATTATTATATATTATATGTTGTGTACAATAATTATGAACAATATATGTGTACAATCCGTTCGCTAAGCCCCACCGCTGCCGTTTGGCTTGCAATCGTCGTCGACGGGTTGTATATATTGTACACGCATATATAATATCTATCATATTATATAAAACGTACAAACGCGATAGGGGAGGAAAAAAGTTGAAGGAAAGGGTTCCGAAGGGCACCAGTTGTGTTTACACAAGAGGCGCACGGCCGTATCCGTATACATATTATAATATGTGTCTCTGCGTGTACGCGTTTATATTATATTCCGGGCCGTTGCCTGCGCCGCCACCGCGTTCATCATTGCATTTGCTCGGAAAATTATCTTCGCACTACTGATTTGACAAAGAACACACATACATATACACACACACGCACGCATACACACGCAAACACGAGGCATCATCCCCCGACCCCAGTCGTAGTCGTCCTCGTCGATTCATCCATCGCCACCACCCGAATAACGCGACCCCTTTTGCTTCGCACACACGACCGGCGGTACCTTATATTATATGTACGTGTATACGTATATATTTATACTATGTACATAATATATAACATGACGACATTTACACAGTTATTAAATCGAAATCAAACCGTCTGTCACGCGGCCGATAATATCGCAGTGTCCGTACATAACTGCCCGGTGCTACTGCCAGGATGCGCGCACGCGTGTGCACGAATGCCATATGTACATAATACATCACATATTATGTACTACTACTTAAACGTTTTTGTAGTACATACAATACTATATAATATTGTATACACCGTGCTGATGCGTTTTATTAATTCATAAATGCGTTTTAAACGGGTTTATATGATGCGTACACATTGCACGAACGGACAAAGAGATGTTTAATGCAAGTACAGATTCAACAGCTTTTTTCCTTCTCTCTCACTCTCTCTCTCTCTCTCTCTCTCTCTCTCTCTCTCTCTTTCTCTATCTATCTCTCTCTCTCTCTCGACTAGAACTATAACAACAGACGCTATGATAGTGCCCACCTACACGCAGAGAAAGATATAAGTCGATATTTTCAAAGACATTATAGTCATATCACAATTATTTGCTTCACGATGTATTTCAGTGCAATGTCAAATGACGTTCAAATATTACCGCTCAATGTTGATCAAATAGCGTAGAGTGGCCGAAATACAAAAAAAAATAAATGTTAACTCTCAAGTCCTATTTACCCCGCTGGTCCTGGTGTTAAGTTACGGCAGATGGTCGCATGCGACACGATCCTTTTGAAATGAACATACAAAGTGGACGTCCAAGCGGAAATATATAACGCCCATTGAGTTACATGGATCGTCTATTAACAAACAATAATTAATGAAAATGCTTTCTTCGTAATATGGACACTTATTGAACGTTTATACAAGCAGCGGCTTCACGTGTAAGTGCTCCGTACTGTCGCAGTTACACTTTTGTACACTTATAAATCTTTTCTTTTATTAATGGTATTCGTATTTGTGACGATGCTCATGTGCATATTGTGTATTTACCGGTCGGATTAAAATCACGAATTGAAAATATTATATTCTCTGTGAATCGGTTTACTAAACCGATGGCAACGAACGAGTTTGTTTGTTATTAGAATTTGATATTTCATTGTGGCCACGCACTTAACAATATTATATGTCAAAACATAGATAAGTATACTCGACGAAGAGACGATGTGACGGACGAAAGAGTTCTCCCTCCAGTGACGTGCTCCCATAGAGTTATTTCTATACCTTATGGTCACTAAGCAGTTAGCCCAGTGAAGCAGTCCCTACGCTAAAACAAGAACACGGACAAATGGCCTTGGCCGTCACCGTTCCGCCGTCGCCATTTTGACGTGAAGCCACTTCACTGTTGAAAAAAAAATCCACTCATAAAAAAATCATAAGCTCGTAAGTATTTTAGAATAATAATACATTTTGAAGATATATATTTTATATATATTTTAATCATTATAAGTATTTACATAACATTCGTCAATATTTAATAATAATAATACTTAATTTGAACATGACACATATTATTTTATACGTTTGATAATATGTAAGGGGGAAATCATTATTATCGGTATAATTATAAGCATTATTACTATATTAATCATAATAAAAAAATAAAAATGAATAACTAAATAAATAAACAAAGATGAATAACTCTTCAATATTTAATTATAATAAGACAATTATTTTAAATATAAATTTTGGAAAATTCCTCGCAAAAATGAAGTTAAACTAAGATTTTTGAAATTACTCAAAATTTTGATTAATCTTTTGTCAATATATAAATATTTTTTAATTTTTTTTTTTGGTGTGAAATAAATAATAATGAGTATAATGCTCAAAATATACAAGTAAAATTATCTTATTATTATTATTATTATTACTAACTTATCGGGTATTTTAACGGCGAAGTGGCCTCACGCCGAAATGATTTTACGGCGAAGTGGCGACGACGAAGTGGCGACGGTGAATTGTCTTAGATCGGTTAACATGCTAACAAAATAAAGAACGTATTATTTTTATATTTATTATCTACATCGTTATGTACTAATAACAATTGTTGTGTACGTTACATAAAAGTATATTTAAATAAATACTTTACTAAAAAGTTAAGATTTTTAATGAAATTTAATGCTAAATAAATATCTAAATAGATGAAGCCACCCAACAACAATATCGACTTCTTCGAGAGGCCATAAATAAGTATACAAATTATTTTTTCCTCGACACCCGTGAACTGCAGTCGTTAAATCAAAAATCGGGTTCTTCTATAACGACCACTGTAATGAGTAGGTAAGTAAAGTATAAGTATATAATGTTATAATTATATAGGCCGGGCCTGATTTACTAATAGGCTGAGTAAACTACAGCCTATCGATTAACGTTAATTTGGGGGCGCAACAAAATAATGTTGTATGAACCTAGAAGCCGTGATTGAATAATATATACTTAAAAAAAAAATTTATGTTCCTCCTCCTGGAACTTTCCCTTTCCGAATACATAGTAGGAGCGCCAAATTAACCCAAGCCTACCGGCGATAATCTCCTTAATCAGGTCCTGATTATAGGGTTCGGATTGGAGCGGAGAGTGTATCTTTTTTCGGTGATCTTGATAATACTTGGCAATTTTGTGTGTACACTGAAAAGTTTCACGTAGGTAATTATTATTTTGTAATTACTCACATGCATTATACGTATAGGTATTCCTATTTCCTAAAACTGCGTATATGTCATAATCATATTATTATTATCAAAACTCTTACAAGATATTATGAATATTGAGTATACGGTATTTATAATATTACGCCCCGTGTACGGAATTTCGCGAAAAAAATTACTGTTTTCCAGTGAAAAATGCAAAGCATTGCAGTTATATCCTCACCAATTACATAACAATATTATAGTATTCGTATACAAGTGTGTATTGCAAATTATTGATTTATTATCACCAACAGCCGTATTGGAATAATATAGTGATCACCAGGGGGTGGCTATAGTTTAATTTACACGAAGTTTATCTAAACATCTGTTTTGTGAATTGTAAGTAATATTATAATTGATTATATACTCTTATACATAGTTAATTATACAATTATGCCGAGTTGTTATGTTTGTGGTCGTTGAAACAATCCTAGTAACAAGAATTATTTTGGAAGTGATTTTCATTAGTAAGTGTACCTACATACTTAACGAAATTTGCATTTGGTCACACTGCTGGGCGCTAAACGCTTGGCCACATTGGCCCAAAAGCCAACACGTTCGGGTACAAATAGACACAACGTTTGCACACATAAAATAAAAGGTATTTTATAATTTTACCTGGTAAATCAGAGAACGTTTGGGTACACTTTATAAACACGTGATTATAAACCAATTATCGTAATATACACGACTACGAGTTTATACGTATTTATTTTACGTAATTTGATATTTCGATTTATGGAGACCATATTAATCATGAAGCTTTTCAAGAAGAAACCATTACAAGACAAAAAGTAATGTCAGTATTAAAAAGAAAGGTAACAACAGATTTAAATGCGAAACCAAATAAACTCATAAGGCAAGAACTCCGCAATTGTCAAGATTCAGGTAATCTCAATCATTCTGACGTTAATTTATTTCTTAAAAGTATGCATGAAGCTCGGAGAAAATTATTTCCTAAAGTTCCAAAGTGTTTTTTAGAAGCAAAAGCTATGATATATGAATTTAACTCAATATTTTATTTTAATAAAACAATTAAAATATTAATAGTAAAAAATAAGTTATGAACATTTTTGGGAGAGACTATTAAGAGCCAACCTTCTCGTGGTGTCTCCTGGGCAACGCTAATAGGCTCTAGAAAATAAAATGTATAAGTATATAAGTAAAAAATGTGCACCTAAACGTTGGTACCTAACCGTAGTATTATTTTAAAAAATATTATGTTACCCAAACGTCCCAAACGTTGTATTGTTTTTTGGGGTCTGAAAAAAAGTGTACCTAAACGTGTGTTCCCAATTATTTTCCCGAATTTCAGGTAAAAATATCGTTTTGTGCCCAAACGTGTTACGGCCACACTGCTGGTCTCCTTTTTGCTTACAGCTGTGCAGTGTAATGTACGAAATGGCCTATATATGTGTTCTTACTCTGTGGTAATCACTAATCGCTATACCGTACCATATAGAACAATATAATGTATAGGTAAACGTACGAGTGTATATAGATATGCGAGCTTTGCGTAATAACTTGTACCATGGGCCATGGGGTGACAATAGTAATATAAAATAATGTGAAGTAAGCAATACATCAATTTTCAGTATGACCATAGCCACCATGCATAAGAAAGTAAACTATTCTGGAAAATTACATATACTTTTAAACGTAAACATTTTTTAATTGCATGTTATTTTATATTGGTTTTTACCATAGAGTAATATTATTTGCTATTGGATTTCACATCATAATATTATTAATGAATAGTATAAAGGTACCAATTTATATTGTTTAAAACTCCATACAATAATAATAACTAATATATTGTATCGGAACAGTTTCAAATTGGGCGAGTACAATATTTTACTCCCTCGTGTGTAGTAGGTATAACTGTAATCTGATGTTTTTATTGCTTCGTATATTTTATGCGCGCACATGTATAATAATATGTATAAATCAGTAAAAGATGCCGCTATAATATACCAAGTCCCAATTTTAGAATCAAGACGGCTAAACACAGATGTATTATTTATCCATAAATTACTTAACGATATAAAATAGATTGTCCAGATTTACTAGAACAAATTTATTTTAAAATATCAGTTTTTAACGCCCGCCAATCACATTTATTTTACAACTAATTTTGGTAAAAATAATTTCGTTAAACACAGCCCACTAAACCGAATGTTAATATCATGTAACAATATTTATGATTTTGATTTTTTGTATGACAACAGTAACAAATTGAAGTCATATACTTATTAGTTACTAATCCTACTTATTATTTATAAATATCAAATATTATATTCCTCCTATCTAAATCTAATCTATTACAGAATTATTATTATCTATATTTATCGCATTGTACACATTTTTATATCTTATTAGTAGGTACTTAGACTTAAACATTGTTATTACTTTATACATATGTAGTACCTATTCATGATTTTATTTTACTGTACCATATTACTCTTCGAGGGTGTGATATTTTATAATAAATAAAATGGATAAAAAATAAAATGTATGACAGCATCTCAATATTGCTCTACGAACTGTAGCAAACTTATACTCTGTGGCGCTACAACTATACAGTTTTGATAAATTATCTTACCACGTGTTTATCGCGGAAAAAGATCTCGTGCAGCAAAACAAATCGATTCTTCACTATTATACAGACCTGCAGTGTACACCGCGGTGCGCATAACCGTGTCGTGCACGACGTAATTGACTAAATTATGTTATTATTACAATAATATATGTAATGCTGAAACCGACGGCCGCACATAATAATCATGCACGTGTTGCGTAGGTAATTATTGATAAAGGTCGCGATTTGACGAAAATTGATAAAAAAAAATAAAAAAAAAAACGAAATAACAACAATAGTACAATGCGGCGGTACAACGGTTATAAATTTATAATATATTAATATTGTCGTGTACGGGTGGAATTGAATTTCGCGGCGCAATGCAGTCCGCCGTCAGCCGTTTCAAACGTTTTGCCCCGCGAGTGTGCGATTGATCGATATCCGCAAAGTCACGAAATGTACACCGAACCCCCCCCCCCCCCGACCTACACGAAACGGCCTTGGCGCCCTTGTAAATACGTTAACTGCGTACCCAAATATTTTAGAGCGGCTGTGATGATTTATTTAGCGCGGCTCACGTCTGCGTTTCGGACCGGGGACGCTTTTGGTTTGACGACATTGTACGCGCACTATATATACATAATAACGGTAATAATAATATAAGCATTCCGTCGACATCGTTTTATTCATATCCCTGTGCAGTTCATTTACGTTTAAGGGTCAATCCGTACGGTAAAACGTTGACGAGCAAACGTATGAGCCAACGCGCGTGCAATCGGTACATTTACGAATAGATTATTAAAATTATTTAAAAAATAGTTCATGAATCATTTTCGTAAAGTTAGGGACACTGTTTAAGGCGTATACATCGAAGCCGCATACAGCTTGTAGCTTCTAATTTACGGTGCCTTAAAATACGTTTTAACTTTTTAATTTATTTTTCTTTGTATTTTATATTAAAAAAATAATTTATAAATCAACACGTTTGTTTTTTTCGGAAAAAGGTTTTTCTATAATATAAATTGTATATACTTATATATTTAATGTAATTTATTTATAATATATATATTGAAATCATATTATGCAATTTTCCTAATGTAAGACTTATAGTTATTTATATTATAAAATATGATAATATTATAGGATTAAAAAAAATAAAACAACGTTATTCAACTATTCAGTGCGGTTCTTTGGCCTTCATGATTTTGAACTTTTTTTGAAAAAAAAAAAAAAAAACTCGCTCTATCCTACAATAAGGTTACCGACCCTTGGTCTAGGCCTTAGGGAGACTTGTTGATTAATCCTAATGTTAACCACGATAGTTCTTATTGTGGGCCGATAGTAATTGTTCGTATTGTGCTGCACTGTCTCGGAAAAATACTTAATATTTATTCGTTCGTATAAAATTATCGTCTGGCCCCCTGGATCAACAAATCCTCGAGCTACCACTGACATTTTTTAACGTGACCCCCTTCACTCCCCGTTTACAATAATATTATGTGTGTGCCGTAGCAGGTTTGTGCGCAATGACAATGCGGACGTGTTCCATAGCATCGAAAATCACAACATTATTATTTGCTGACAACGCGCACCGACCGTGTTTGGTCTTTGCGATTTTTATCGCAACAATCGTATCATATATACTTTTTGATATCTCGTTAGTAT
This sequence comes from Chaitophorus viminalis, assembly GCA_025469195.1. Classification (NCBI taxonomy): domain Eukaryota; kingdom Metazoa; phylum Arthropoda; class Insecta; order Hemiptera; family Aphididae; genus Chaitophorus; species Chaitophorus viminalis. The sequence continues at coordinate 52,106 of JAIPRK010001613.1, forward strand.
ATATATATATATATCGATGTCCGGAAAAAGGACGAAACGCGTAAAGGAAGAAAAACCGGAACTCAGATCAATATACCGTGTAATTTTAACCGATTTTCTTCGACGTGACGTATAATATTTTGCTTCAAACCTTGTTACATACGGTCAATATTAATTTATATTTATTACACATCACAGTAACGCTATACAGTCGGATCCGAAATGGTTTATGAATTCGAAACTCCTGTGAAAAATAACTATCAATTGGTCTACGGTATAAACCTATATTATGTATATATGTATATTAGGGTGGTCCTTAGCTATAGAGGTCATTTTTTTTTTTTTAAATTTGATGAGGAGTACCCCAAATTTTGTTCTATGTATTGAAAAAATAATTATGATAAAGTTTGGGCGTGATAAGTCTACCTCTTCCCGTGCCTCAAAAGGGTTGAAGTTTTACTAATTGGGGATGAATTTCTATTTTTTGCGTGCACTCTCTTAAATATTGATATTACACAAAAAACTTAAAGTACTATTATTGTAGCTGTATATTTTTACTAAATAAAAGTTTC
>JAIPRK010001614.1:0-47238 GCA_025469195.1 Chaitophorus viminalis
TTAATCTGAATAATCCGAATAATCCGGATAATTCGGAAAATCCGGATATGAATTTAATTCAAATCCGGATTTGAATATTCGGATATTCGGAAAATTCAGATATTCGGATTTGATGCCCATCCCTAGTTTAAACAGTTTATGATAAATGAGCACTAATATTTAACACTTTGATATATGCGTTTATATAAATATAGGTCTTGAATGTGTCGTAATAACCGCCTACAAAAAAAAGAAAACTTTAATATTCAAATTTAATTATAATATTTTTATAGTTTACTAAACAAACCGCACCCGCATAATATTACATTTACAACAGGGCACATAAACATTAAACTCAAGGTTACGGTATTCAAATTCTACTTACATATCACAATTATAACACTTCACTATTCAATTGGTTTTTGTTTTGATTTGCATTTGTGAATGTTTTGCTCTTTTTTGTTATGTATTTTCAGTATTTCTACTTTCCAGCACTACAATATTGTTTTAGTTGTAATATTATTATTGATCTTATTCATAGTAATGTTCAATTTTTTCATGTCTTTTTCATATTAAATCATATATAGGTATGAAATAAATATTTTATTAATTTATTTATATATCTTATTTAGCAATTTGGAATTATATCAACGGCCAATTTTTCGTTTTGTTCGAACTGACATAAATTGGATTCCAACTTTTCAACTGCTTATTATTTAATGCTTTGAAATTTTATTTATGTGTTGTAATATTGTATTGTGACACTCAATATGATCAGATTTATAAGCTGTTTTGTATGCAATGTATATGTGTTGTACATATTCATATAAAAATTAATTAATCATCAAATCTGCACCACTAAAATGAGCAAAACTATAATGTATATTGGGTTTATAATAAATACCTGCTTACTTCCAGTATTTGAAATTATAAACACAGTATATTATTTTCTATAATAATATGTTACCAAATAACCTTCAAATTTAAAAATACAATGAAATTCCTGTTTTAATATATTTTACTATTTTAACAAAAAATCAAATATCTGCATTCATAATTCACTTTTGTCACATACAAATACCATATTATATCTATTGTCAAAAATTAATAAATAATAATCAAAAGTTAACAATAAAAGAAATAACTATTTCGAACGGTTTTTGTATTGTTGAACTACAAATTTAAATTTATTTCGACGTTTTTATTATTTTCAAATGAAACAATATTCTTATCCATATTTCATAGTAACTTTTTAACCATAAAACTGGGGATTATGATCATAAAATATAATTAGCTTAAATTAACCTAAATATAATAGTCAATAATTACATCAAGTTTTTAATTCTATATTTATAGTAGATACCTATATAGACGCTTTAGGTACACTGACTAAGCAAAAATAAAATAAATGTTTATAATTTAGTAAAGCCCTGTAAAAAATTAGACTTACTTTATACCTGCGTCTTAATTAGAATAAGTTGACCTGAAATATTGCAGCTATACAAAAAGTACATTACGGATTGTTTTTAAATCATTTAACTGATTCATTTGAACGTTTATTATCTATTGAACCGATACATTTTGAACTGCTTATGATTGCAACGGAATTAAAATTGTTTAACTATAGTTGTCTGTTGTCCGTTATTTTGATAGTAGGAAATAGTTTATACGGGGTAAAAAACTTACGCAGTCTCATAATGAATCAGTTTGAAATTGTTAAAATGGAAGAGACAAAATAACCGAGCGTTTATGCCGGAGAAAACGTAAAAAATAAACCCGTAACGTCTCGGTATTTTACGATTTGGTCATATTGTTTTCTCGAATTTAACGCCACAAATTAAATTTAGGGTGGTACCTACAGCAGAAATATATGTTCGGTAAATTATACATATTATAACAAAAATTTGTATTTAATATAGCGCAGTTGCACCCATATAGTGGTAATAATATAATAATAATAATAATAATAATAATAATAATAATAATAATAATAATAATAATAATAATAATAATAATAATAATAATAATAATAATAATAATACGACGACGAGAATAATATTGGAGCCACCTGGTATCGGCGGCGCGCGGTGGCTAAAACGTGAACAATTATTTTTACTAACTCGTGATATGTACTATATTAAGCCCGGTGGTGTTCGTGTACGTGTGTGATAGTGTGATACCATATATACCATGTATATTGTATATAAATTGAAAAGAATATAAAAAAATATATATAATATAGGATGGGGGGGAGTTTCGTTTGCGAACTGGAGTAAAAGGAATTGCAACGCCTCGACTGAAATATACATTCGTGACCACGCTAACGTAAATCAGTCATGCTTTGAACGTTGTTCTCGAACAGACTTATTTTCTTCGCCACTGCTCTGCTGCAAATGTTTATGTTTGGTTTTTTCCAACCGCATAAGTTGTTGTCTGTGATGTCGTTATAATTCTTTAAACATTTATAGTAAAATTTACCCGTCGCACTCTAAATAACTATATAATCCATATATCAAACAATCGAAGAGAAATTCATTGAATAAGAAAATCATTTATATACTGCACTCAATAACTCAATAGTTCCTACGCAAATGTCAATCGTTAAATGTTTTGTTTTGCTGTAAAATCTCAGGTAAGCAACTATTAAAATATTGTACGTTGATGATAAATAATAATTTTTGTACGAGTAGGTACGGTCGGTACGGAATAACCTAATTAATTTTGAATTAAGTACTTGTAGTCTTATAAATTTTAGCTGTATAATAACTAATAAGTATAAATGAACGGGTATTTAAGCATTTTATGCGTATATTTCATGCATATTGCATTTATTTAAGCTAATGTTCCATCGTAATATACTAAATATTAAATCCATATTCCTTACTTCATTGTTTTCAAGTTTTACCCTTAAATATGCGATATTTCTAACTTCTAATACACATGCTACATATATTATAATAACGGTCAACGATTGAATATTAATAACATTTATAATATCAGGATTTGCGGTCATAAGATTATAAGCACAATATATGTGGTTAGGGCTAGTTACCCCAACACCCAAATTAGCCCCTCTCCCAATCGACGCCATGATTAGAACGAAAAATAAAATGTTATTATGTGCTCTTAAAATAATAATATTTTATTATAAGTATTATAAAATAAATTCTGTTTTTAAAATTGATCAGGATTATATTTTAATACAATAGCATTCACATTAAATATGTAAATTTAAGTGAATAAACGCAAACTCTACATCTACAAAGTTGTATTTAAGATTGTTTTTATTATTTTAAAAGTTTTTTTGTTGTACATTTTATTTTTTATTTTTCAATGAAGGCCAGAAGGTATTAATTGATATTGTGTTTAAAAAAATTAGCCCCTCCCCCAATTAAAAATCTCAATATGTGTCTATGATCGAACTTACATACATAGTTTACAAACGTTGTTTGTTCTGTAACTTTAAGCTGTAAATTATTATTGAATATTTTCAGGCATAAAGATATTGTCGAATGGGATTTAATTCATTAAAATACGTAATAGCTACGTGAAATTCATTAATATTGATATTAATAATCAAAAGTATTTTCATTTAAATTTATTATTTCATATAGCGTTAAAAATAAATCATAAAATAATACATATCCATAATTTTATTTGCGGAATCGATAATGATTATAATTTCAATATGAATTTAGAATACTTGAAGCTTGTGAAGTTGTAATTTAAATAATTGTGCAACGAACAAAATTTTTTTTTGTTATATAATATACCGAGTAACCGTTGTTGTTATATACGTAACTAATAAGTAAAATCATTAATAACTATAATAAATATATAAAAATATATAAATATATATATAATTAAATAATAAGCAATATACTCTCAAAAAACCCTTCGTTTCACGTAATTTTATGGCATAGAATTTAAAACTGAAGCATTAACAAGTAAAAATTTATTGTATTGCAGTTGAATTATCTATGTACTAGGTTGATATCTGAATTATTTAATAAATGCTTTTTTAATTCCATTTTGTTAATTATTTTTTAACAAGTAGGTACATAAGGAGTTTTGATTAAAAAATGTAAGTACGTATCATTTTTAATACGTATATACGTATATTATATTCGTACAATTAATAATTACAAAATAAAAAAGCAACTTTTTTCCCAATACACTTTAAAGTTGTCGATTTACTGATTATAATATATTATATAACTCTGAACTGTTTGTGTATGAAACAGATAAAAACCGCAATTTACTAATAATTCTATTGGTCCATTATAAACTGCAGGTCACGCAGTTTTGTCACGGACGTTTTATCCAGCATTATATATCTTGTTCTAGCCTCACGCACATGTCAGTATGTCACACACAACACATTATAATATATAACAACTATTCAAACTTAACACGTTGAAAATAATATTTTTTAGTACAAATATCATGATTATTCAGTGTTACAGTTCGAGATAATAACTTTCTCCGGATAAATTGGACACCGCTGGTTAATAATAGCAATACTAAATATTATGATGTAATAAAGTAATATGTAATATAATATATGATAGTCTGAAGTCTGTAATTACTACAAGATTATTGTTTCGAACTTATTGAATTTACCAGATAGTTGGTCAAGGTAGACAGCCAGTCAGATACCATACGATATAATAGTAATTGAACGGTTCCGTGTTTTTTTTTTTTTATAAAATTGGAAAACTAATTTTATATACGATAAAGAATCCATATAGGTACTTATTTAATATCGTAAATTGAAGTCGATTTGACGTAGATCCATACAACGTACACAAATCCTTTTCAAACATGTGTCCAGTACATTTTGAACTTCACACCTACCAAGAAAGATCAATATTTTTAAAAATGTACATTTCTGTGATATTTTCAATAAAAAATTTTATTGCACAAATGTATATGTAAGTACTAGATTATATTAACCATTTTTATTAAAAACTGCGTCGGTGGAAGGTTTCGAAATTTCTATATTACATAATAATATGTATCTATTTTAAAGGTATCAACTACTCAACATTTTCTAATGATGTTAAAACAGCTAAATAATAGTTTGTACGGTTTTAAACTAAACAGGTAATATAATATTTACTAGTCAAGTTATTTTTAATCTATGCGTTAATCGCTTTGTGTAGTACACACCGACACATGAATCGCATTGATTTAAGATAAAAATATTTTATACATTTTCTCCGGCTAGGCTCATGTTCGTTTTGATACTTATCTAAATAAATTGGTACGGCTGGACATTTAATGTGGAACAGTTTATAGTTTTATTTTGTCAACATCCGTAACAAAGCAATCCACGAGATTTTAAGATCACCTTAAAATACCGTACCTTGATCAAAAGAAAAAAAAATCTGCTGCTAAACCATGGGAAATGTTGGTAATTTGACTTTTCTGTTTTCACAGTATATTTTATTATTTCTTTATTACATACAATACAATACGAGCTATTTGTTATTCACTAAGAGCCATTATAGTATTTATCATAGTGCTTGTATTTTTATGTAAATGTTTTAACATTTTGTTACTTAGGTACGTATAGTTTATAGTTGTGTGTAGTGATTAGTAATTTATTCATGTCTCTTGAAATAGCTCAATAATTTACATGAAAATAGAAAAGCATCAAACTTATGGCAAACCTATTTTAAATAAAATATATTTTTATTCTCTTATAATGACTGCAAAAATAATAACACTGTATAGAGCGGATATTTCGATATGAAATGACAGCTCATTTTTGCTTTAATCATCATGATTTTGTAGGTGTGATATTTTTTTAAGGATTATTTTTAGGCTATAAGTCATATTAGCTTTGCATACCGATTTTATTTTTTAATTACTGTGTTTAGATATTTTATGATTTTGATATAGAACGTAAAATATTTTAAAATGTATTTATTCTATGTTTGTTCCAACAAAATCAGTAGTTTATCGACAAACGTTGAAGATGATCAACACAATATGTCGTTAATATACAAACTAGAAGTTTATAATTAAAAACAAAACTACCTACCCTTTAACAGACACTATTTAATCATTTACTGGTTTATTAAAACAGTAAATATTAATTTTGTCGTCCAATGATGACATACTGTATATACGATATACCTAGCTATATTTTCTGATATTTGCATTTTGTTGAATTACCTACTATACAGTCTACAGTATAATTTGATGAAGTCTTAGAATTTTTGATACATAGGTACATGAATTCAACTATGAATTAACAATTAAATTTGTTTTCGTGAAGATACGACAAAGCCACAAATGTGATCAATGATCATCTAAATTCTAAAATGTTATTTGTTATTAATTTTAAATTCTAATAAGTAGATACTAGGTATTTTTTATGTTTATTAAAATAAGCTGATGAGATTTAGATTTAGATATAATGGATCACCTACACATAATATATCACTTAATTCATTTTAGATGTTGAGTTTAGTAGGATATACTACTTAATGTGCGCGATGTGTTTATAATACCTATTCGATTATAATGGTGTGTTTTTATTGTTGTTGCAGGTATAGGTGTGTTATATATACGCACGCATTTCCTATAGGTATAAAAAAGCTTTATAAACTGCATAGAATTCTTCTAATCTTCGAATCTTTTAGAATGAAAAAATTGAAAAATTTTACTGTTAAACGATCAGGTTTTAGGCCCAAAACGTATTGGAGTATACCGAGAATGTTATTGTTTTACATTATTGTGTTTCGTTTATTTTTTTATAACCTGAAGTATAATTATTACTATGATTCTATGATAGGTACCTATAGTAGGTACTACCTACCTAATAATGAAAAATTCCATCTTTATTGCTTTGTCAAAATAATTATAGTAATAAAAAGAGTTTTACTTCCTATTATGGCTTTCAGTTATTAGTTTATTAATCATAATGATTAGGACTATCATTATGATTTATGAATTTTTAACAAAATCTCAAGCTGTTGATTGACATTATTTACCAGCTCCGAATATTAAATATTGTGTTTAGTTGTTTTGAAGTCTAAAATTTATCTCATAATAATTTGTGTATTCTTATTTTTAATTAATTTAACTATTTATTTTAAAATTTTATACTAATTAATTTTAAAACTTCTTAAAATAATTTATAATAAAAGTAGAAAATATGAATGACTTTTAAGTTTGGCATTAATTGGTTGTGCCTTATGCTTCATAATTATTTAGATATCACTGCATATTATTATACTCAAATGTAATGATCGTTTTATAGAAAGTGTTGTACAATGTATACTTAAAGGCTGGAATTGTTCACCCAAAAAAAGATTTTAAAATTAAAATATTAAATAGTTAAAAATTCTAACAATATTTGATGTAATTATCTTTAAAATTTACACAGCATTTTCTATAGTGACGAGAAAGAAAAATCAATATATTTTACCCAGTAAAATGTAATTTATAGGCGCATAGTTTAATTTTGATCATAACCATTAAGACGCCATAAAATGAAAATATTCGTTGGCCGTGAGAATAACTATTTACTATAAAATGCGCATTACGCTGATTTTAATTTACCGAAATAAATCATTTATTGCATAATAATCGTTCACCGGAGTGATAAGTATATTATTACATAAAATAACGCATTACGCATGATAAGATAGTTTGATAGTTAAAAATAGAAAACTCAAGATCATATATGTACAACACATAATGTAACAGGTATACATTAAATGTATATAACTAACAATATTACAACTCGTAATAGGTATAAACACAATTTTTCTTTCAACATGACAACATTATATGCCTACCTACTTATCTATATATTGTTATTAAATTTTAAAAAAAACTAAAATTATGCACCAACTTTAAATAATAAATATCTATTAAAGTAATATAATGAAGTACCTAAATATAATAATATTATACATTTATACATACATACTAACATATAATAGGTATAGACGTGCTCAAACCTGAATTTCAGGGGTGTCTGCAATACTTTTGCCTTTAGGGTCCTTTTCTGAATTTGATCCCTTTTTTATCAAGACATAATATACACTTAATGGATAATAATGTACAATAAACATTACTTTTATTTTTTAATTTTATATTTAAATACAAAAATAATACATTTATACTAATACCCTCCTTAATGTATTAAACGTAATTACTGAATCTAATATCTATATAGACTAATGGCTGATATTTTTAACATCTGATATGGCACCTGTTAAATCGCAATTTCCTGTAACTTCTCAATTCTACCAAACGGAAGAGTAATAATTCGTGCTCAAGTCTGGTTCTGGATCGTTGGACCGCTACAAGTAACCTGACCCATCCACCAGAATAATTTTCAAGGGAATTGTCGTCTGAAATTCGACATGGCATATTACCATATACTTTAATAAATCGCAGAAAATCTATTGTGAAATTTCAAATTGTTTTGAACTATTTGAACTGTTCTTGTATGATTCATCTAGCTACAGTGAATTTTTGTGAAATTCTTTTAGATTTTAATTTCTCCAAACAGAAATCTACTTTTGCTATTTAAATTCTGCTCAGGTGTAGTGTAGATAAAGCCAATCGAAATCGAAATGTTACCTATGCATATGGAAGACATTATACAGGACAATACTGTTTACAAAAATAATACACAAGTACCTCCTTTATAAACAGCACCGTAACGCATGTGTCCGTGTGAACGTGTAATATGTCAACGTTCGTATTTTATGTATTGTCAATGTTTAACATTCGACTCATGAAAGGGAAATTCGCGGACGTCTTTCATTCAATTTATACCAAATTATCGATTCGTTTTCACCAATTGTACGTGTGGGGACCAAATTAAAATGAAAGTGACAGTCTTTTTTCCTTTTTTTTCACTTTGGTCTTCGACATTATTATAATGTATTAACCCATAGAAGGGCACAATTTCTTGTGTTTATTGTGACTAATAAAATTGCTATCTAGTAAAATTGGGTTCCTACAACTTTCTTTTCATATCAATAAAATATAAAAATGTAATTTAAGTAACAATACAAAACTGTTATGACATTTTTTATTCATATATTATAAGATGTATTATTATTTAACTTGGCTGCAAATTATATCATACGTACCAACACTGTTTTCAGCGTACATTAAGATTTTCCAAAGTATGTGGTATTATTATAGTAGAATTTTTTTTTTAAAAAAAAGTTTATTAATACTTTAACAACACAAGTTTTTAGCCTACTTTAATCAAAATTTATACAAGAAAAAGAAAGGAATATATATATATATATATATATATATATACATGTGTGTGTATATTCAATTTTGGAATACATTTTACTACATTATTATAGTTATTATTTACAATGGGTATTTTGTGTTTATATTATGGAAAAATGTACTGATTGCAGCTGTATAGTAGCATTATACAGCTATTATTATGCATACTTTATTAATTTCAGAAATTTTTAAAAATATGTGCATGAGTAATTCTAACACATTATTCTTGTGTGGTATATTTTACGAGTTTGTTATTTTAACGGGCTATTATAGGTAGGAAACTATGGAAATTAAAATGAAATAGTTTTCAGTATTCAGTCTAATCTTCGTTAAGATATTAGGTATTGTTCATTGGAAATACTGTTAGGTATATATAAACTTAAATTATCATATATTAAAGACTGCCAAATTTATTTGAAGTTTAAAAATAATGCGTAATTTTTCAGGATGATTTGAAATTATTAAGTGTGAATTATTATTGATTGAAAATGAATGAACATTTTTTTACAACATTTTAATTATTTAAAACACTATTTAAGACTGAATTTTATTTTTATTACAACAGTTTGTTTTATTGTCAATTTTCTTTTACTTAGATAAAGTTATACCTAAAAGTATACGAAAGTGGATTAAAGTTTTGTTCATCTCATGAAGACATGACACATGAACATCATTTTATAATAATGCAAATGCTTTGGACTATTATGTCAAGAGGTATAAATGGATGATATATTGATGATATCTCTATTGTTATTAAAGAAGTAGACGTTATTGATTTATGATTATGATAGACACCAAACATCTAAAACTCGCCACCACTTGTCCTTAGTTATTTACATACAAGGTCTCTAATGATTTTTACACAATCCGTAGTTTAGGGTTTCCATTAAAAAATGTCAATATACGACAGACATGTCGGACTGTATTAGTCGTTAGAAACACTATACTATTAATATTTGAACATTAATAAAATTGTTTGGTAGATAATAATTAATTATACAATTCAACTTCGCAGGAAAACCACCCATAAAACAAAAATACATAACTAAATTTCGCAAATGCGAGAATAATTAAAGTAATATACTTACTATGTATATTGTATATACTATAAATTTACTACTATTATGTGTCTATGTACCTATGTCTTATACTAAATAATCTAAAATAGTTACTAACATTTACTTAGAATTAAATGTAAATCATGATTAGGTATGAGAAACGTATTCAAAGATCTTAAATAATAAATTATAACTGTGATCAATAAATATAAATTATAATACGTGAAAAAAACATGATCAATTTCACTATAAAGATATTTGTACTAACCTACTGGGTTAAAATCCATTTATAATTTCTTATTATTAAATTTCTGCTTTCTTTGATAGTTTTTCAAAATGGCAAAATTATTTGTGTACATGAAATGTCATATGGTCATCAATTTTACACTCTAGTAGTTACAATTAATAAAAAAAAGTGCAGACATTATACTGAGACTTAATGTTAAGAATTCAGTATATTTTCTATACTCACATCAGATGCATTATTGATATCAAATAATTTTAATCAATTGTAAAATGGGAAATCACGAACGATTCACATTTTATGAAAACATATTTAGTGAAAGTCATACTAAAAATAATAAATAATAATTAGATTTTAAACAATCACCTGTCTATTTTTGGGACGATAATATAATCTAAATTTTCATATCAAATATTGATTTATAATTTATTTTTCAATATAGAGTTTTTTTATTTAAATCATGACTACACATTTTCTTTTTATTTATTTACTAAACCAATTCATTTTAAAATATGCACTAATTTTTTAAATTTTATATATAGAGATTTAATATTTTATCCAATTGTACATTTTTTTGCTGTTAGGTACCTACCTAACTTATGTATAGTAAATTAAATCTGCATTAAAATTTGCTCACATATTCTATATTCCTATCTTATTTGATCAGAAATTGGAAATCAGAAAAACAATGCGTATACGGTTAGATCTTAGATGTAATGGTTATTAGTGTTGTTACAATAAGTAATATAATTAGTAATATATAGTGTTATACATTAAATATAGGTAATTTACTAATATATAGGTACTTGTTCTCTTTCAGGCTTTCCAGGCTCGTCCTGATCATATTGATGGGTTTGCTACTTTTCCCATCTATGCGGCTTCGACTTTATGTCTTAATTTCGCAGTGACAATGAATGCCGGTACATAGGTAGGAGGTATCTAAAATAGTTTCTGTTGTTGAAAAGGTTATCGAATTGGTTACAATGTCAATTAGTAGCCATTATTATACTCAAGTTATCTAACCGTATACGCTTTCGATTCTTTTCAAAACTTACATTAGTTATAATGTAATACTTAAATGAGACCAATTATTGGATTTTAAATTGATCATACCTAACCATTTCCACAACAAATTTTTTGATGTATAATAGGTATTTTGAAGTTTTAGAGCAAGTTGTAATTAACTTTTTACGCCGGTAAAGGGATGAAAATAAAAATTTGATATTATAATACGTTTTTCATAAAAAATAATAACTAGTTAAAATTACACTTAAATAAAAAAAAAAATAGGAAAAAATTGATCCGGAAAACTCATGCTGAGCCAACTGTCGAGTCATGTCATCTGCACGATACCATAACCATGTTCCCTACATATATTCTTTAATATGTATTTATTATATACCTACACCTTGTACATGGTTTGGTTATCGTCATAATTCGACAGTAATAGTATATATATATATATATAATATTACCTATAAAATATTATTATTATAATAATATAACCATAACCTATCTCATACGGTCTAGTCTAAATAATAATATAATAAAATATATTGTAATCGACTTTTTTTCAGAATGTCAACAAAATGATGTCGGTCTACGCGTCGTCGTTGGGTTCTTCCAATCACGGGCTACGCACGTCCGTGTACTTTTGGTTGACGGTGTTGGCTATGTGCCAATGTCTGTCTGGAAAACCGACGGCGGCGACCGCGCACCGATGGAGTTTGGCCGAGTTGTCGGTGACGTCTAGCGAGTTGCCTAAACAGATACCGGCGCCGCCGTACCCGGTGCAGCAGCAGCAGAGAATCCAATCGACGCCGCACTACGACCAGCAGCTGAAATTACCTACCGGGCACGGGGAGGGTCCGCGACACCACTACTATCCGTGGACTCAGCCGACCGTGTCCATCGTTTAAATGTTAGCCGATATTTTTTTTGATGATTCAACCTTGCCAAGGGGCAGAAGTTAGGGAATATACCGGCCCCTACCACCCCCTTTTGTCTTTTTAAATATTGTCTACAGTTATGATTCGTCCGACAGTTATAAATTTTTTTTTAAAAAAATTAAAAAAAAAAAATTCACTTCTATAAGATTAGTATGAGCTAGGTATATGAGCAATTTGGAGCTTTGGAGGGCAAAATCCCAAAGGCTTTTCAATTATGCTTTTTTGACTTCATACCCATTAAAATATATTGTCATTCGCAACAACCTCTCGTTGAAAAATCCTGGACACACCACTGACACCATTACTCCCACTTACCCACAGCACACATTATGATGAGACACACATTACCTACTCGGCAATTGAACCTAAACTGAAGCGAAACGTCACATGAACACCACGGTGATTAACGTCGCGGAACTTAGCGTTTAAGAAACACCTCGGTCTCGACGAACTATAACGGATCAACAAAAGCCCTGGCCCCCCAAAACTTCAAGTGCAATGTTGTCCTGGACTGTTAAAAAACCCACACCAACAAATTAATGGAAAAAAGAAAAAGAAAAAAGAAAACAAAGTTCAAATTAAAAAGTTCTCGGCCTTGGTCATCCATTATCCTTAGAAAATTCAGTTAACCACCAATAATTTAAGTATTCCTATTTGATTTTGTAACAATAATTTATCTGTAAATTCACATGTGAGTGTACAATTTATATACCTATAGATGTATATTATATTATATATGTATAATGTATAAAATATGTGGACAACCAAAGTTACATGGTTTACCAATCTGCATAATATCTTCGCATGGACTTTTTTTCTTTAGTACACTTTATTGTTATTTATTTTTTTATTTAAAAATATAAAATCAATTATCTGATGATGACTTTACATGTGAAGTTATAATATAAATACACATCATATAATTTATCAAAAAAAAAAATAAAAAATAAAAAATAATGAAAATGTAAATTAATTATATAATTTTTGTTTAATAATTTAAATACTTTTGTGGTATTTAATCTAGTAGTACTGCTATTAAAAACTACCTATTATTACTTTTAGAGAACCAGAAAAAAAATATACTTACTTCTTACTAGCCCACACAAAAGCAAAAAAGGGTAGTAAATGTAGTTGTTTGTAAAATACCAGATTCAACAATAAATTTTTTTCTATTTGAAAACTAACTTGGTAATTTATGGATATAAATATAATTGTTAAAATAACAAGAATTATTTTGGATTAGTAATGATAAGTAAAAACCAATCCTTGTAATATTAAAAAGATAGCTGATGTTATTTTGTTAAATAATTAAAAAAGAGTGATATAATATTACAATACATTAATATTTATTATTATTAAGAAAAGGGGGATGTAAGTCTCCCAAAGTCTCCCTAAAAATTAAATCTTAACTGTACCTATGTACAAATTAACAATACGTAAATTTATTTTATATCTAATACAAAATTCTAAAATAATAAGTAATAACCCAATAGCCTATAGATTAAAGTTATAGTAGTACAATAAATATTAATTTAACCACAAAATATCTAAATGCAAATTTAAAAAAAAATAAAATATATTTTATCAATGACTCATTAGTTTTTCCTTTTTAATAGTTAATTCTGTACAGTAATAGTTTATAAAGTAAATAATTAATTCAAACAATGAATCTTATAAAATTTGCATATAATATGTTCAATTTTTTTACATTAAAAATACATTTTTAAGTAATAATAAGGGTTAGTTCAACTAATGATTGTCTTTCATTTCTTGATTGATTTTTTCAGTGACACCTTCTATTCCTAATGATGTATCATGTATTATTACAGTTTTACTTCTTGATCTTGAACCCTAAGATTAATTTCAAATTATACAAGTGCATTAGTGCATAAATACAATATTTCAAGTTTTAAATTTTAAACTTTTTTAAATACTAAGTTAGGACCAAATAATCAAATGTTGAAAATATAGCTTAATGAACATGCAATGGGGTACACAAATATTTTCAATATGAGAAAGGTTACATTTAAAAATTATAATTATATTTTTCTAAATATTTTCATAGAACTAAAACATTTATGTTACAAAAAAAGATCAGAAAGGTTAAACACTCCCTCTGGGTGCACATCACTTGAACATACATAATTAGAGATCAGATTTATATTATTTTACATATTCGTTACTAGTGTATGCAATTAAATGTAAGAAAGATATCTCTACGATTCATTAAACATAGAATTTACAGGAATAAATGTATTTATCATAAAAAGCATTTTTTAGGGGTTAAAGAATATTTGAGAATAAAAATACAATATTTTTATTTTTAATAAAACTAACTTTCATGAAATTATTTCTACTATCATAAGTTTGGTACAATCAAATAGGCCCTTAGTTGATATGATAAATCTTATACTCAACTTGAGCAGAATAAAAAGATATAGTTAAGACTTATACTACAACTTCAACAAAAGTACATAGGATATGAATGTATAAAAAAATATTGGACAAGTTCTCATAACACAGATAATAAAGTAATAAATTAATTTAAACTGAGTAATTTTAATAATATTCTTACAGATTATTAAAAGAATATTTTGCTTATTTTAAACGACATAAACACACCATATCTTGAGGATTTTAAGAGAATATAAATCCTACCTCTACACATGACATATAAATACATATGTATATTTATGATGAAAAATTAAAATCAAACTTACTCGATCTAAAGTTAAATCACTTTTTCTTAAACCTAACACTTTTGAAAGATACTTTATTAATTCTGCATTAGCTTCACCATCTGTTGGAGGTGCATTTATTTGAACACCAACACCATCAGAACTTATATCTTAAAAAAATAACATTTATCATAAATTAAAAATCAAAATAATAAAAGCTTACTTGAATCAAATATACACATTATCTACTTGATTTTAATTACTTTTATCCAAATAGTTCAATAAAATTGAGTTATTTTTCTTAAAAATGTATTTATTTATATTAGGTATATTATTATTAAATATAATTCAATATTTATAAAGTACAATTTGGATGCAAAAAATTAAAATATGGCTTATAGGCATACCTACAACATTTTTAGTTCCAAAGATTTTGAGTAAATATTTTGTATTCTCTAAAATATTCTAAAGATATATCTACAAAGGTATTTGCATATCATCTCAAGCACCAACAATTGTTGTATTACAAATATACAAAACAAAAAATAATTGGTTTTAAATTATAAAATATTTTATCTGTTTTTAAATAACTTAATTTCCTTTTTACAAGCTACATATTCATTTTCAAACTAAAATTTGTGCTTGATAAAATTACAAAAAATATTGTCAAGAGCCAGAAGGATATTTAAAATTACACAAGTATCAAAGTGACAAGTGTATATTAGTTACAAATTTAAAAATGTATTCACATTGGTATCACTCAAACCTGTTATGTTGTTGTTTTTAGCCCCAGGTTTAGCATTTATTTTTATGACAATGCCACCAGATTTGTCTATTGTTATGGGTCCTGACTGAATAATGGTCTCCAATTTTCCTTTGACTGGTTTTGCGTTTTTCTTGGGCATAATTTTAGGTATTTTTGTGGAAAAAGAAATTACATTAAAAAATCTCATTGATAAATAAATTACACAGTATAGAATGTAAAAAAAGTTTATAAAATTAAGGGTAATCAAATTTATTAAAACATAAACTTTGGCGAATAAAAGTCAACAAATACTTAACAAAAAAAATTTAAAAATTTACCATTGCCTAAAAACCGTCTGTGATAATATCTAACCATTGATAAAGTGTTAATCACTTTTTGATAAAGCTAACTAATTTTGCATGTTAAGTTGCCTATGTCCCATGCCTACTTCACCAAATACCAAAATACTATTAATTAAAATAATTAAATAGTTTAATAATAATTTTGCATCTTGAACAACCCGAACCCAAAAGGGCCGCTTCCAGTAAACTGAGTAGAACTAAACTACCAAGTCAATGTTTTACATATAATTGTATATTTGTATATAATTATCTGTATTAATATATTTTATATATTTGTCCCATGTTAAAATAAACCTTCTTTGGCTGTTTGTGCTCATTTACCAAGATTAAAAATCTATTTAAGATTAATTATCTTTAATCGTGACATTTACCGAGGAAACGTAAATTACATTATTGAACCATGTTGTGAGCAGGTTCAAACCAGTTGCCAAAGAAATTATTGTTTTAAGTTACTATAACCTTCAAGAATTCCAATAAGTTTTAAATTTTACATAAGTTATGGTTATAGATTATTTAATATAGAATTATAAATAATATATTTTTATACATAAACAGGGCGATTTGTTAAATCTTTAAGGTACCCTAAAAATATGCTTTTTACTGTTTCTTTTTTTTTATGCCAACCTAAGTATGTATCCCATGTTCTCTTAATAATAATACTCAGTTAATTTTTGTGGACCTTTGATGTAACATATAGTTAAATTTTGGACAAATGCTTTCGGAATTATTCAAGTTTAAAATTATGAGCAAAGGTATTAAATCAATTAGGTATTTGATGATTAGTTTTAATTAAGTAACTTCAACATTACGCAGATATAAAATAAAGTGGAACTCAGTAAATATGTACTAGTATTAAGTATGTACTTTATTACTAGTATTATAATTTACTAGTGTACTATGTATGTAAAAGTTATATTGATAAATATCACTCAAAGGCCAGTTTTTGCAGATAACTGTCATATTCATATACCAATAAGCTTACATATTCAACGCAATTTATGTGTATAGGTATTACATCATAATATATTACATAATAATTAGTAATATAGATACATATTAATTATTATAATCACATAATTAGTGCATATGATAAATTCACAATCTCAAATCAGCAGAAAATAGCGAAGACAAATTACATCATATTGGATAAATTAAAATTCACAGAAAAATCATCCCAATGGTATACCGCAGTAAAAAAAGGATATTCTTATTTGAAAAACAAAAGTTTATATCGCCACAGACCAAACTTAAAGGTTTAAAAAAAAAAATAGCAGAGAACATAATTTTTGTGGTAACTTGAAGATTAAAAAAAATACAAATTTTAGCATTTGTACAACCAAAATAAGGGGTGAGCTTGCTTAACAAATCACCCTGTATATTCTATTACCATGATTATCATTATTATAATCTGTGTAGTGAGTACATGCATATATTTAAGTCTTCAGACACTAAAATGCTGATACATTTCTCTTAAGTATTGCACCTACACGAAAAAGGAATCATAATATATTTATAGTAGACATATTAAAGGTATTATAAACATACTCTAGCGGCTAGGAAACAGACAAATTACGTGTAAAATCATACAATACAACTTCAGATGTTACTTAAATAGGCTTTATAAATAAATGTAAATGTATTATCAAATTAATCTAATTTAATCGTATTCATAAATTAAAATATTTTAAAAGTTAAAATATAAAACATATCAGTATATAAAATAATTTCCAAAAATATAAATTTTTTTAGATTATTGTACATTGATAAATATTTTGATTTGAGATATTATTATATAAAATAAGTTAAATATTATACTATAATACCTAAATTTCAAGAAACACATTTGGCACGACCACTGAATTACACTAGCTCTATTTATTAATATATTTTAAAAAGAACAAGTATATTATATAAATTAATTTTTATTTTATTTAGTTACATATTAAGTAACATAAGTTCTTACAAAATGCATTCTTTGTAAACTTAAATTCATACTTAATACTTTGGTACATCAAATGAATACATGTGTCTATATTTTAATAATAGTTGTCTTTTCATTTGTAAGGACTGCCGCAGGTCATCCATAGCTTTCAATTGTTGTTCACTGTTATATTGAATTCCAGGTAATTTACGAATCTAAAATAGTAAAATATTTCTGTTTGTTGTACATAAGAATTATTCTCTTATAATCTAAAGTTTTACATAATTCTTTAAAATTTATTATACATCAAGAATTTAAAAAATAAAAATACATAAAATATTAATTAATATATTTATAAATATTTTACTTAACAAACAATGTTAAGTTGATAAGTAAATTGATGATAGTTAATCTGATTCTTCATCTGGAATGCATTGATGTATCATATTGTTTGAATTAGCTGCATTAAGTTTTTCAATAATAACTGTAGCTGGATCAAAAAATCCTCCAGTTTGTTTTTCGCAAACAAAACATTTCGTACTCTTTTTATATTGAGCTAAAGCACATTTTTCACAGAAATAATGTTTACACTTTGTCATTACAGGATTTACATAAGACTCTCGGCATATCAAGCATTTAAACGGCAAATAATTATCATCCTCTTCTTTGATTTCATACTTTGATGGATCATCACCATCTGAATCACCTTCTTGATTAGATTCCATTTCTAATTGCCAACCAAATTTATAATCTGATCGATCATGTAAAAACTTGCAACTGTCACCAAAACCACAAAATCCAGTTTCCTTATAATCTTTACAAATGTCAGGTTGATAATCCCAACGAACAGTAGAACGTAAATTTGCTGGAGCTCTGATAGGTCCTTTTCTTACCATTCCACTAGATGCATTACCTAGAGCTGTATCTTTTTTCTCATAATATTGAGTATAATTTGCTAAACCTCTGTAAACTTTATCATCTTCTTTACCTTTAAGTTCTTTATTCACTTGCAATGAACGTTCATAAATAGCTTGAGCATCTTTATCAAGCTCTGTATCAATTTCAACAGTTGCTGTAGCACCCATATCTTTAGGCCCACTCATATCTGTATCCATTTTAGAACGGTATGAAACACCGACAACTTCTTGATCACTATCAGAAGAATCATTAATAGGTCCAGATTTGAGTTTTCTACTAGATGTACTTTGTACAAATGGACTTAATTTTTTAATACGTTTTTCGTTAATAATAACAGCACTTTCTTCATCACTGCTTTCGCTTTCAGAAATGGCTCGTTTGCGTTGGTTTTGAATAATTTTACGTTTTTTAAACTCCGTAGACATATTTTGTTATTTGAGTTAAATTATAAAATTTAAAATAATTTTAACTCACCTGAGTTCGTGCCTGGTCAATTTTTTTTTGGAGATCTTGAATTTTCTGAGTTACTTCTTGTGCCGACTTTTGCGGTTCGTGATTTTCTCTTTCACCACTACAAACAGAATGGATAACCTGTTAACAACTTTTGAAGATCATTCGTAGAGTTCTTTTACCTTTTAATAATGTCATGAATTAAAGGTAAAAAATCTGTGTCCACATCGTTGACTGTAATAATATTTTCCATATTAAATGCTTTAATTTTTTAAATAACCCTTAGATATTATATTATTTGATGAACATACACTTATAAACATACAAATGTAAAGTAGATAATATGAGGTATATGAAGTTACATTCGGACTTGGTTAGTTTTGACATCCAAAAATATTTTTTCATCCATAGACCATAGATGACGTTGATAACGATTAAATATGTCGTCGACCTAGATTGATAATATCCTAAACATTGATAATAGTATTATGGTAAAAATACAGTAGGTATTTACTATACAGTATACTTAGTATTATTTACCATTTAGTTTATGTATGTATAGTAATAATGTTGTTTAATTTATAGTTTAATTAAAAACAACTTACATTTAATAATTGTTTGAAGAATAACGTTGTACTGGTGTTGTGGTGTATAATAAAATGGGTGCATTTGTTAGTCGACAAAATGCTAGAGTAGAAGAAGTGGATAACAACTCCAATAATGCTTATAAGTATCCTCCGAAGTCTGGTATGTTGGACATTTATAAATAAAAACTGGAATTTACGATTTATTCTTATTTTTATGTGTCAATCAAATCATTTAATTTAAAATATACGATAAATTATAGTATGTATGTCATGTACTTTACAGTTACCTAACCTTAAGTCTTTAACTCAGTAATCCTATTTATTTTAGTGATGTCATAAATTAAACTTTTTTTTTACGTATTATGTATTAAAATATTATTTATATTAATTTAATAAATATGTTTATAAATTATTTTAATGTTTTTTTTAGTCCTAATATAAAAATTTACTTTATTTAATTGTGATTAGACCTATTTATTACTTTTAAACAATTCATTTCTATTATCTACAATATATGAATATGTTATTCAATTATTTTTACAGGAAATTATTTCAGTACTCATTTCATTATGGGTGGTGAAAAATTTGATACACCACAACCAGAAGCATACTTATTTGGTGAAAATATGGATCTTAATTTTTTCAGTAAATGCCCTACTACAGTAAGCTATCTTCAATAATTGTCTAGATATTAAATTCATTTCTGTGAAAGCTTTATTAAAATAAAACCATTTTATTTTTAGATTTTCCATTTTTAAAGTTGTTAATTTTGAATTAGCAATTATTTTTATTTGTAATAATCCATTGACCTATTTTTAAATAAGTCTGTATAAAATGAAATATTATAATGAATATTTTTATTTCTAATAAATTTAGTTTCCTTATCCACCGCCTGAGGTTGGAGAACCTACTAAACCTTTGAAAAGTTTAGTTAATATTAGAAAAGAATCATTGCGCTTTGTACGTACTGAAGAAGGCAAAACCATATTTAATATAGAATTTACTTTTGACTGTGATGCACCATGTTCAATAACAATCTATTATTTCTGCACTGAAGAATTTACACCTAGTGGAGTTTCGTAAGTGTCAATAACTGATTTAATTATTTATTTTTATTTTATTTTTTATTGATTTTTATAGATTTAATTGTCGAGATCCATCGATGACATCTGAAGTGTATCATTATAAACGTGGTTCAAATCAACAGTTCATTCAACCATTACACATGTTTGATCCTAGTGTATATAGTACAGAAGATTTAACCTACATATTTAACAAAGAAGTTATTCCAATTGCCATACATTGCGTGGCTCATGATACATCTGAAGGTAAATGTTTGATTAAACCCACTGATAAAATGTATTATATTTTATTAATACAATCCAAATTGAATTGTAATATATTTATATTTTTCTAGAAACTCGGCAGTCACATACTACAATCGCAGTAGTTGAACAATATTCCGATGGTTCTTATATTTTAAAAGCTTTAAAACAAAAGTTGTTTGTCGATGGGTTATGCTATTTGCTTCAAGAAATTTATGGCATTGAAAACAAAATAACAGAACTTAAAGTTTGTGATGTTTGTGTATTTATTTTATTTTTTTAATTTATTTATATTAATTTTTATTTAAAGGATTCCGGAGAAGAAGATTTAGAAGATGGAAGTTCAGAATGTGTTATTTGTATGAGTGATATGCGTGACACGTTAATCTTACCATGCCGTCATTTATGTTTATGTCAATCATGTGCTGACTCTTTACGATACCAAGCTAATAATTGTCCAATATGCAGAGTGCCATTTCGAGCTCTTTTACAAATAAAAGCTTTACAAAAAACATTAGACAATAATCACAGAGTAATATTTTTGAATTTAAAATATGAGAAGTTATTTTTTGAATTTGTTTTTTATCTATGTAGATTGATTTACGCACTCCATATGGTTATGAAACTGTTCCTTTAATTGAAGCTCTTAATGGTCCAAATTTTCGACGTTATAGTAATGCTACTAAGGTTCCAAGTGATCCTTTATTAGAATCCTCACCAGATAGTCAGTGTGTTGGACTCTCAATGTCTAAGTATGCTTTATTTAAATTATTTAATTTTAATATTTTTATTAACGTATAATTTAACTGTTTTTCAGAATGAGTTTAGACAGGCTTTCAAGGAAAAAATCTTGCAGCTTAGATTCTAATGGTGAATCCTTAAGTCCTAGTGATAACTCCATAAGTTCCAATGTATGTATAATAAATGATTCATTTTGTTTGCTTTTAGTATTAATATGAATGCTGTAATATTTTAGGCTGCTGCATCGACTAGTGATAAGTCTTCAAAAGGGTCCAATAAAGATGATGTAAAATCTAAAAATCCAATGAAGTGTAAAGACAAAGTGAAAGTGATAAATGAAAAATCAAATCCTGAAGATGAGGTATAGTGTTTATAAATATTGTTTTTGCATGATAGTAGGATATTATAATATAATTATATATATTTTTATTTATATTAAGAATTTATGTCAATTAAATTATATTATGTTATTTTTGTCTTTAAATGTTTTGTTATTTGTTAGACTCATGATGAGGACAGTGAAGCAGAAAAAATGTCTCCTTTATTGGACTCTGAAAAGAGCATTGAAAAGAAAATTGAAAATTCACAACCTGTTGTTGTGGAAAGTAAGAATTTATTAATTTTTTTTCTATTGAGCTAATACAATTAATAATTTACTTTATTTTAAAGAAAAAGAAATTAATGTTATATTAAATCATGGAGCAGAAGATGCTGAATGTTATGGTGAATGTGCTGCACGAATGTTAGTTACACATCATAATGAAAAACCTCAACTTTCAATATCTCAGGTAAATATTTTGATACCATTGAAAGTTCTTAAAATGGTATTTTTAAATACTATTTTAATTATTAATTTTAAATATTCAAAAACCCAATTATTCAGGAGAGAGTATCATTGCCTGGTACTCCAATGAGTACAGTAAGCCAGCGTTCAAGTGGTGAAAGTTATACATCAGTTGGTTCTTCTCGTTTGTTATTAGCAGCTTATGAAAAAACTACACCAGTATAAGTACAAATAAGAATAGAACCAATTGAAGTGTACTAAGCAAAATCAATTTTGGCAATAATTTATTTATATCTTTGATTTATAATTAATTATTATTTTCTAGCTTTATCAACATTAACTATAAATACTATTTGTGTTATATATTAAGTTTAATATAATGTATACATGTACCATGTACTTTAAAAATAAAAACTATTGTTAATTTAAGTAAGGTTGTAATAATATTTTGTAAATATATTATGTATAATATGCATTGTTTTTATCTTATTTTGTATATCTATAAAAAATAGTTATCTGTTAATTATTATAAAAATATATCTATGGATTATGCATATATGTTTAATTTAGACAATATAATTAAAATATTTTTTTTTTATTTATTTACAAAAGTATTTAAATTGAGTCCATTTACTGTCAAACAGTGAATCAAACGAATGATTTTCTATTTTCTATGAAACATATTGAATCATCTCTTTTGAGAAGACAGTACTTGCATATTCATATACTTTTAAATTCACCTACATTTTGTGGTTAATTTTCTGTATAGTTTGTATTTTACCAAATAAAAATCTGTGTAATTAAGTTGTTCTTTTTTCTTTGGAGTTATTATTTTTACATTTATATTAGATTTATTAATTTTCTATGGCTGATAAGAAGTATGGATATTTTAGCATGGAGTGTTCATATTAGTTGGTTCATTTATAATTATTACTAATAATTTATCTACTAACATGCCTAATAAGTAATAACTAAATGCTCAACCATGCCTTATAAATGTTTGGA
Organism: Chaitophorus viminalis; assembly: GCA_025469195.1. Lineage (NCBI taxonomy): Eukaryota > Metazoa > Arthropoda > Insecta > Hemiptera > Aphididae > Chaitophorus > Chaitophorus viminalis. Next base: position 24,026 of record JAIPRK010001614.1, read on the forward strand.
GATATTTGTATTTTAAAACAATACTTTTAAACATTTTAGATTGGTATTGTAAATCACTCTATTGTATCTATATCTATTATATTGGTATATAGTAACAATGTTTATAAATTTAATAGTTATAATTTTATTAATATTATTTAAACATTTTTAAATTTACTATTCTAATAATTTTGGTTTTGGAATTGTAATACAAATCAATTGCCTCTAATTTTAATTACATATTTAAAAGATCTTTGGTCTTTATTAAATATGTACTAACTATTTGTGAAATGAGAAAATGTGATATTCAATATTCATTGTGATATAATATTAATTTGTTTCCTATCTTTAAACATTTTTATTTTTCTCAATTGAAAGAAGTGTAAATTGTTATTTTTAATGTATCATTTATCAAGTATTTAAATTTGAATCCTTACCACAATATTATTTTTCGACATTTAGAAATAATTACAATAATAATAAGAAAATATATATACATATTTGTATATCTAAAATAGGGTTGCCATAAAAGTTCAAATACTGACTGAGACATTTACAAAAATAATAATAATAATTTCAAAGCCTTTTTTAAAATTATTTTAAATTATAAAATGTAGAATACAATGTAATATATATGTATAGAAAAAAAGGATAAAATAATAATAGCATTGAAATTGAATTTAGTTTATATACAGTATACCCTGTTACATATTTATTTTACAGCATATTTTGAATTCTAAGAAAAATTACATCTATTCTTATAGAAATTAAATAAATGATACATTTTAATTATCCAGTTCAATAATTATTATAAGTAAAGATAATCTTTTCATAGTCATGGAGTGCCAGACGTGAAATTAAAGGTTTTAGTATACAAATTTTTAAATATAATTTATAATTGTTTGTACTTATTTTATCTACTCTTAATCGAGACTTTTGAAGGGTCTAATGGGAGGACCGGGACCAAAGTCCTAAACTGGTGAAATATTCAGGTGTACCGGGATATATAGGAACCCTAATCTAAAACATGGCTGATTTTTTATTATAAATTTACTAATTAATATTTGGTACAAATCAAACTTACAAAACTAACTTATAAAAACAAATAGAGGTACCTTAGTAATTATTTTCCTTTCATTTGTTATTCCATATCCTTTTCTAGTCAAATAAATAAAAGATAGTCACTTCTCAGTTAAATCCACAAAAAATTAAATATAAAATACAATATGTTGGTATTGCTGACCTCTAGAAGAAACTATAGCACTTACAACTAAACATAAGGTGGCTAATAACCACAGTAGTTGAAATCCTCTTAAGTAAGAAAAAAATACACTTACAATTTTGCTATTGATTATGACATACTTTGTCATCAGTTACGTTTATTTGATACGTAAATTAAAATTAAAAAATTCATATTAAATATTTCGCTCTGTCGTCGAACCTAGAAAAAAGTATAATTTTCTTTACCATGCAATGTAATTGAATTAATTAGATAATTATAATGTATGGCCCGAATTTAAACGCCTAAAAATCCATTGATATATTCCTTAAAAAAAATAGTCAAAATTGCAATTAGATTTAGATTACTATATTAATTAAATTTATTATTTGAATTATTTAGCTTTATTAGGTACAAATATAAATTTAAAATTTAAAACCAACAAAATCAATGGTAAATTACTAAAATGTTAATTAAAGCTTTAAATATTATGTGAAAAAAATCATTGATAATTCTAGATTAAAGTTTCCCATTTGAACTTTGAAGTATATGTTAAATCAAACGAATTATGTACTTGGAAATTATTGTCAAAGGTTGATCTAAAAATAAGCATTTGCTTTTAAATGCGAGCCCTAATGATTTTTATTTTATTTTGGAAAACATTCGATAAGCAATAATTTATTTAAAAACTTACATTTGTTGATGCGCAGACTGGCCAACAGATAGATAATATGTAATATAGTAATTTCAATCCTGAACGAATACATAGTTGAATAGTTCTGTACCTATACAAAATATAAATTATTTATATACGGCGATTTGATTACCTATGCGTTATTGCGTTGTACTAAGTACAAAACAATATAGTATTCGTTATACAATATGTACACTATATTATAATTACTAAATTCATAACACTCTACCGATAAATTGTTATGAGAATCGAAACCAGAATAAACTATATTTTATTCTACTGCTTGGGTATGTGTAAAATAAATTATGTACAACAGATTTCAACCATGACGTGTTTAGACGTGAATAATAATTAGTTGAGAAACATAAGACATAGAATACTCATAGACATATTTTTATGAGAACATTATCTTCAACCGTTGAAATTCAACGGCTGCAACGATGGTCGATGACATCGGCACACTTTGATTCAAAACACGTTATATACTGCGAAACATAATATTTTACAATAGATAATAGGTATAAGTAATGTTACTAAATTTATGTTTTTACGTGATAAAAACTTAATATTTGTTTCTTTGTAATAAAATAAGTGTTTGTAGTTTTGTACATTAAAGCCTATTACGGAAAAACACTAAATTGTTGTATAAGAATTTGGGCAATGGACTAACAAGTAACAAATTTATCATAATAATACTTCCTAAATATTGGTGTAGCAAATCAAATAAATACATAATACTTAATGGTAAAATAAAACAAAAATTTTTAAATTTCTAAAACTCGTAAAAATAAATATAAAATGAATGAGGTAGGTATATTATAGATACCTTATTAGTTATTTTATTGCGCTCGTGATGGCTGATGATAATTATGTTTATTTAATAGAATACGTTCAACTTGTTCAAGTAATATTATATTGAATTAAAAAATTGTTATCTTTGGAAAAATTGAATGATTAGAATCATGTAATATTATAATTTCAGTTTTTGTTGGTTTAATAATATAATATTTATTACAAAATATACAAGACTTATCGCTAAATTATAATTTTTAATAATTGCACTCGCTACACAGCTAGCAAGTTATTATAAATCAGGGGTAGCCAAACTTTTTTGGTCACGACCTATTAAAAATATACTTCACCTTTGAGGATCGATTTTCATAGAAAAAATGTATTATTATTGAATAACTATAATTAAACATATTTGCATATATTTTATATAAACATACAATAAGTATTATAAACTAATTACTAATTACTAAAATTAATATAATAATAAATAATAATTTCTAAAATGTCTTTCTAGATTACCTTTTTATTGTTATGGATATTGTAGTTATTCGACATATCAAACATATGCACTTGTCTTTCAGCATTGTAAAAAAAAATCTATTTCCCATTCTTGATGAAAATGATACATTTTTTGTTTCTTATGTATACTCATATTTATAAATTTTAAAGAACTTTAAAGCATTTGGATGGTACAAAATGTCAAAATATTTGAAAATTTAATAGAAGATTCCACAAAAGTTGTTGTTACTGTCATTTAAAAATTATTGAAATCCATAGGCACAATTTTTTTAATAAGCGTTTGAACAGTGAATATTGACATAATACTTCAATTTAAATATAACAATATATTATACACGTACCTATAATATACTTATTCTAGACTAATATATCATCTCCGATCAGAATCGTTATTCGTATACAAATATACGATGATACCTATCATTGCATTCAAATTTAAAAAATTCATTGTAATGACTAATGACCTATCCTATGAACGAGGTGCATTCCAGCCCCTACTGTACAGCAGAGTGAGTCCCATAAGGTTCTTTTTTTACTGAAAGATAATTCACGTAAACATTTAAGGAAATAGTAAATACCAATAATCCCGCTTCATTTGGATACGTATTATTTTTATCATTTTCCAGTTAAATATGAAATTTGGTTAGTAGTTCGGCTTTATGATGTAAAGACTTACTAAGAAAGGATTTTTTCAAAATTCAATCTCCCTGAGGAAGTTAAAAGGCATAAAAGAGGTAAAATAAAAAAAATAAAAAAATCGCCTTGGCAGAACTGAGCTTTGAGTTTAAAAGGTCGTCAGCATTTCAAAAGTTTCGTTTTATATGGTAAAGACTCATTGTAATTATAATAGATAATAATGATAGTATGGTATAATAATAGATTTTCCCATATTAAATTGCCATAAAGGGCTTAAAAAGGTAAAAATGGAAGAAATTGTCTAGCACTAACCGCTGAAGTTGTGAACATAAAATTTGGGCAGTAATTTTGATTTGATGAATAGTTAGAGATTCACTAACTATTATAGGCGCTACAGTGTATATCTTGATTAATTGAGATAATTAATCATAACTTTCAACCTGCAGGTGCTGTTTGCATTCATATGCCCAAAGCCCAATCATTATATTGGCAAACTAAACGCCCGATAATGTTTAAAGTTTATTTTAGATACATTTTATTATCACTTATAACTTGTAAGTAAATCAACATGAACAATTAAATAGTATAATAACACAGGTAAATCTTCTTCGCCGAATGGCTGGCTAGATACGTCTGCATTCGGAACCCTTTTAACAGTTTTAACCTGCTGCTGGATCACCTCCTCGTCAATTTTCCTTTACGGTTGTTTACGTCAAAGTTGTTTTTGCTTTTCGTGTCTCAGCTAGTTCGGCTGACCATGTACAGTTTTAAGAATTTTAAGAGTTTTTTTCCGCATGCGCATTGTACGTAGACCTCACATGATTAAATAATAAGAGTTCTACGAGTAATAATTTTTTACTTATTTTGGTGTTCCGAGTATTTTTTTGCTTATTAATCTTATCCCTATTTTTATCGAGTTGTTTACGGCGTGTTTGGCTTTTAGCTTTATAGTTTTGCACAATATCATTACTTTTTTTACATAGTATAGGTACCTACAATAATTCATATTTTTTAAAAAGTGCGCCTAAGCGTTTTTTGTATTCTATGATAACTTCAAAAATATAGTGATGGCATAATACGTAGCATACTACAATGCATTCACGTGGTATACATGGTACTAACACTACTAACGCAATAATAATAATTGTAGTAGACTATAATACAATCATCTAATAAAAATTTACTCTATATGTCTATATATTATAGTGACTATAGTTTCTACACATTCCTATATGTACCTCGTCATCTTCGTCTGTATACAGAATAGCGATTAAAAAGAACTTCACAATTTTCTATCCGCCGTGCTGTGCAGTATACTTCTTAAACCTTTTTGTCATGCAGCCCTCTTAATTTAATGTAAAATTGTTGTGGTCCTCCCTAAGGCCTATAACTTATAAGGAGTAGGTATAATTTCATTATAACATCAAAATCAATAAAATAAGAACGATTTTTTCTTTCTTAATTATATACTTAAATTAAATTGTTGTACATATACTAAAAAAACAGATTCAATAACTAGTATATGTATGTTTTTTAATAAATCTAAAAAAAATATAATTACCTATTTTAAATTTTTCAAAGGGCAAATTGGTGATTTTTTTCAGCCAAAGAATTTTGAATCCGACTAGCCCATGACATAAATTTAACTTTTTTAAAACCTCAAAGAAGGCATTATTTTGATTTTTAACACATAAAAATTGGGGGTTTCAATTAAAAATTTTGTTTGAGCTCCATCCTAATTAAGTAAAATTATAGTAGTTTTTTTTAAGTCAATTAAGGTTCCATATTTGAATTTGAAATTTTAACAAATATATTCTTAAATACCTACTTTGTAACCAATAAAAATATTAACATTTAGTGTGGTGTTCTCAAAACTTAATTTCAGTGTAATAATATTGTCTTTATTGTATTAAAAATAATTTTCTCCGTTATTACTTATTATTACAGTACGATTGTACACATATATACATATAGACTAATGCTTAATCTATACATGTAAAATCCAAATACCACTGACTCACTGATCGCTGTATCTCAAAAACTACTCAACGTACGGACTTGAAATTTGGAATAAAGGTTCTTCTATTATTTTCACCGTGCAATAAGAAAGGATTTTTTAAAAATCGCATTTTCAAGGGTTGATGACTGTTTGGGCTCTGGGTCAGACGTAATTTTTTTACTCATTGGTTACTAAGGTAATATTTAATGTTAATTTTAAGATATTGGATACATATTTCGAGTCACTATGATAACCAAAATAACAATCAAATTACTAATTTACAAAAATATTACCTTGGTAGTTGGTAACCAGTAATGAAAAAACGAAACTATAAAATTACACCAAAGTTAAGGTACCTTAAAGCTAACCACTGAAGCTATGTAAAATAATTGGTAGTTTCGTTTTATACTATAGAGACATATTTGCATCGGCTAAGAAATGTTCCGAGCGAAATCATGTAAAATTACATCAAAGTATAATTAAGGCACCTTTAATCTAACCAAACATAGTTAGGCTCTATAAAATGTAAGGTAGTATTATTCCTTTAAAGACTATGCCCTGGCGACGACTATTCGGAGCGAAGCCGGGTTATATATATATTATAAAAGAAAGTCGTATTAGTTCCACTATTTATAAATCAAAAACGGCTGAACCGATTTGGCTGAAAATTACCGCAAATTTTTAATTTTCCATTTTCCATGTCATTTTTGACATTTAAAAAATGTCGCCATTACAAGGTGCTCCACTGAAGAGCACAATCCATGCACCAAAATACATCGCCAATAAAGAATTATTAAAATACTTGATTTTTTATTTATATTTGTTATTCTAATAAAAATAAAATCTAAAATCTACTCATTTATTGACCCTAAGGCAGAACAAAGTTCGCCGGGTCAGCTATATTTTATAAGTATGAAAAATAAAATTTCCGAACCGAAACTACTGAAACTACGGGGAAGAAATTTGGTTAGAAGAAAATTTAAGCTGACCAAACATATTTATATATATTCTATTAAAAACTATGCTCAGCCAAGACTGTTCCGTGCGAAGCCACGCTAGTAATTCAGCTAGTAATTTAATAACATTCTATTCTAATATGCTCATATGTTTGTTTTTTCTATCATTTCATTTGCGTCTTGTAGTGTCAACATGTTGTGCGTATAATGGCATTAATAAAATAATGAATTCATATGATTTCCAAATAAAATCATTGTAATTGATAGTCAGTTAAATAAAATGATATAATAATATAAATTATAATGTATCTCGTATTCTCGTATGACTAAATTGTGTTGTCGTGTTGGTATATGATTTGAGTATTTGATTTTAAATAAAAATAAAACAATCAATAATTTAAAATAATAGTCAATAATAGGCATTATAGATATTATTTTCAGTAATATAATCAATTAATAATAGCTGATTATAAAGTCATTTATTTGATTTTAATTATAAATTAATTTAATAACAGCAATAAATTTTAATTGAAATTATTAACTATTATGTATTATTCTCTACGAAGCCATTAAGAAATAATTATGATTTATGATGAGTAATGACTTAGATTTTCAATAGTTTAATTATTTTATCAAAATCTATATTATTATTTATTATGTAATATATCTGTTGACTGTTAGAAGTCATAAGCATGTATACGATAGACATTCTAGAAATTCCCATAATATTACGTAGGACGTAATGTACGCAGAATTCATTTGTGGGGGAAGGGTGGCATCTATTGGTTTTACAATGATGTGTTTTTTTTTTCTGTCTGACGACACTTTTTTTGGTAGTAAAAATGCTTCGATTTTCTTAAATAGCAACTTTTCTGAAAGGAAAGTGAATGTGGATGGTACTTGGGAAAATAAAAAATAATCTAACTTTTTCAATACTTTTTAAAAGCATCGAAAAAAAAATATAAAAATTACCATAAAACGGGAAATTTTACGCAAATACACGTTTTGACTTTTGGCAAACTACATTTTTTTAAAATGCTTTAACTCAAAAACGAAAAACCGCATACACTTGAAATTTTCACATATTTTCACCATATTTATATATGGTAAGGGTTTCAAAGTATATTGACATATTTTTACTTACTTATAGATGATTTAAATTTTCGATTTTTCTAAGTTTTTTTTGAAATACCGATAAAAAACGGATGGGCCTCGCTTTGCTGTACAGTTGAGGGCGGAGTGCACCTCGTTTATAGGATAGGTCATAATTACAATGGATTTGTTAAATTTGAATGCAATGATAGATATCATTGTATACGAATAACGATTCTGAACGGAGTTAATATGTTTGTCTAAAATGGGTGTATAATAATATAGTATTTTATATTTAAATTGAAATATAATGCAATAGTATGCAATTTTGTAAAAATTTAAATTTCAAACAGTCATAACATTTTTTCCTTTAAGTCCGATAGAACTTTTTTTTATAGATTTATGAAAAGTAGCTTATGGATAAACTAGTGTTAAAATTTTGAACCTTAGTTATAGACAGAAATTTTTTTATGAATTTTCAACTACAAAATAACTTGCAAATTATCGCGATTTTAACATATTTAATACAAATTTTAACTTTATGGGCTTATAAAAAAAATTTGAGTGAAATCATCTTCGAAATTTTTTAGTTACAATTAGTATAACTAATAATAAATCTTATATTAAATTTTCAAGAGATTTGGGATAGCCAAATAAATTTTATAAATATTTCAAAAAAAAAAACTTACAAAAATCGAAAATTTAAACTGTCTATAAATAATTCAAAATAAGTCAAAATACTTTGAAAACGTTACCATGTATAAAGAATGCCACTTTTTGAAAATCGGTGTAGACATTAGATAGAATCAACTTGTTGACCAGTGGTGTAGTGGAGCGTATACGCGGGTATACGGCGTATACCCACTTCTTTGTTTTTCTGTTGGTGCATATAATTATAGAATGCTATCTGATACACGGGTATACGGCGTATTGTTATTTGTTTTTCTGTTACATATTAATAATCTTTTTTATTAAATATATTATAATAATTAATAAATTGACGTATACAATAAAATTATCATTGAACTGTATGATAATACAGTGAATATGTTAAAAATTTTCGTCTGTATACAACAACTTACATAAATCTTCAGACGATATTGAAAGAGATCAAAAATCTAGATCTAAATATCTAGGATTATGTAAACGTTTGAGAAGTCCAGAATTTGTATGAGATTCGGCACTAATGTGTGACATACACACGACAAAGAATTGTTTTATTTATCTCGTGAATTACAAAGTCGTTCAATTACATTGTTGCTTGCTGATGAGTTGATCATAAAAACAATCAGAGTTATTGATTCTTTTAAAACAAAATGTTAAAAGCTTTATATGCACAAAATACCATGTTGTTCAAAAACGTAGTTTTATCAAGTAATAAGAAACTTAACATTTTAAATCATAATCAATTTTTAACCAGTCTGTGTAATAACCTTCAAGCACGTTTACTTGAAACAAACGAGGAAGAATCTAGTATTTTTAATGATATGCAAATTTTAAATAAATGTACATAGCCGTCTGCAAATGAAAATATACGATTTGGCGAAGACGAATTAAAGAGATTGACGAATAGATTGATGTTAAATACAAATAATGCGATTCAGAGCTTTCGAAAATATATCAACAATGAAATTACCAATGAGGGATTAAAAGAACTGGACATTTTAGTGAAAACATTGCCGGTTTCCACGGCGGAATGTGAAAGAGGATTTAGCCAAATTAATTTGATATGTTCAGATCTCAGGTCGAGATTATCCGTTAGTAACATTTCTAGTTTAATATTTATAAATATTAACAGACCACCAGTTACAAAATGCAATCCAACATATTATGTAAGAAGTTGGCTACTCAAACAGATCTTCAAATGTTAATAGATCTCGAAAAGTTGCACAGGCCAAGTTAAATGAAGAAAGAGCTAGTTTATGGAAAATTTTATAATTTATTAATTGAATTATATGTTTTGTTAATAGTTTTATGTTTGTACCTATATGACAATTTTATATTATTTCATAAACTCAGTACCTATATAACATATATTAGATAATTATTAATTAATTACAGAATTTAGCAGTATGATTTCAAAGAAAATGAGATATTTATTTTATATTTTAATATTTTCATATCATGCTATTTCTAATTTGTATTAATTTATGTTATTATTAATCCCAAGTGTCATAAAATGTATGATTACATATTTCTGGGAGTATAATTGTGACAGGTTATGGTAAATAATATAAATATGAAACTTATAACTACGTATATATAGCCATATAGGGGGGGGCAAGGCCCTACGTTTAATTATCAATCATATTTAAGCGTATACTCACTAAAAAAATTACGGCTACATCACTGTTGCTGACCATTTTGAGAAGATTTTAAAATTTCAGACTGATATATTAAGAGTCAAGAAGTTAGTAAAGATAAAGCGTTTGGCTAAAAAGCCATGATGATTGATGAGAATGAAGACTAATGAAATTCGAAAGTTGTATTGTTCGTAATTATTGCTCCTATCATTTTTAGTACTCAAGACGATTTACAATTTACGTTCTTACAATGTTCGGTTAGTGCCTGATAACGCTAACCGGAAGAATTTATCATGTGTTAACCGACAGAGTTCTACCGGTTAGTCTTGACCGACACTTAACTGGACATTGTAAGAATGGCCCTTAGTTATTGGTCCGTGATTACTAACACTATTTCTATAGACTATAGTACTTTTTCACATGTCGTACAGTAGGTATAACCATTGATTATAAATGCTATTGTAGCTAATAGCATTTATAATCAAAGGTACTACTTACTAGATAGTACATATGCAGACTACACATAGTGATAGTGGGTACAAGCTTAACTTTTTTTGATAGGTACACAAGTTGTTTGTAGGCCATTTTAAGCCCGGTTCACACTAAGGGAACATAAAACGACATGTAAGCTGTCTATTATTTCCAAATTGTACCGTAACACCTGAAAATAAATTGCAACATTGATAAACAAGACACACGGGTAAAATTGTAGCTATATGTTGCCTGTTTACCAGTTATATTGTTTTGTGGTAACATATGTTTAGCTTTCAATCAGGATATGAAACAATGAGAAATGTTTGTTGCTTGCAAATAAATTATCGATGAAATATCTGGAAACTGTAAAGGAACTTTTTTTCTATCGACAATGTCGACTCGACATACTTGGACTTGAAGAGTTGTTACACATTCATACACATTAATAGCCTTTGTGTGGACCGGACTGCAGTCGCAACCGTAAAAGGTAAAACCGCATTTGTGTGATGTGCATGTGTACTTTGATATTATATTATTTTATATTATTTTATCGACTTGTGCGCAATCATTGCGACTTGCGAGTGCCGAATAATTGCTACGCCAATGTGTGTAGTGTGTGTGTATATAATATAATATATGTATATCTGTGGTGTAGACAAGTCTCGTGATAAGAATTCGCACCGGCGCGCGGTGGTAAACAAACCCGTTCTGATAACGGGGAGTACGCGTGCGCGCGCGCACGATACCGAACAACAACAAGTTTTGGCGGTTAAAAAGCGATGAGGTCGTTGTGTTCCGGTCGCCGTTGGTCGTCGACCGGTACGGTAGCTCCATCATCGTCGCCATTGTACCGTCGTTCATCGCAGCCAGCGCACGTCGTCAACCCGTCGTCAACGAGCCTTTTCCGTTTGTCGCATCCGGTCCCGTGTTGGTCGTCGCACGTCCGTTCCGCAGCTAACCGACGTCAACCGTTGCCTGCGATCGCAACTGCCCACGTCCAACAGCTATCGAACGCCACGCGACCGACGGCAATGGCTTCATCAGCGAACGGCACGGGTCAACCGCCGTACACGGTGTTCGTTGAGGGAAACGTGGGCAGCGGCAAGACCACGTTCCTGGAGCATTTCGCCAGCTGCCCGAACGTGTTCTTGGCCAAAGAACCGGTGCACGTGTGGCAGAACGTCCGCGGTCACAACTTTTTGGTGAGAGTCTCTCATCTCGAACGTCGCCGCTTAGTAATGATAATAAATTCAACCCGTTTTCCACGTATTTCTTGCAGGGCCTTATGTACCAGGACCCAAAGCGCTGGAGCTTTGCGTTCCAGTCCATCGTTCAGAGAACCTTGCTAGAATTGCATCAGGCCAGACCGGAATGCGGGCAAAACATCAAAATCATGGAACGGTCCATCTATAGCGCCAGGTAATCAATTGCGTTTTGATTCTTGGTAAAAGAAACATTCGAAAATGATTAATTAATCTTAAATTTCATCGTATCCACAGTCCTTGGAAACAATATGTTTCGGTCGTGGGGGTGCTTGGATCTTTGTTACAGATCGAATTACGAGCTCAGTTCATTGCACCCGGGGGGGGGGACATAAACGAGTTCTGCTGTGGCAGGTGGGGGTATGGGGTATTCATTATTATAATAGGGACAATAGGGTAGGGTGTATTATTTATTATTAGCTTTCATGTGTCACAATAAAACAACCAGAACACCAGGTGTGTGTTGGATTATGAACAACATTTTTTAATCTATGGGTCCAAATACTAAATTAATATTTTTGTGTCAAATTGTTTATTTTTACTTGAGAAGTATTCAATTATTATTTAATGTACATTTGAATATTATGTATGGTTAAATTTGTATCATTATTTTATGTATAACATAATATTGATGACATAATTTGAAAACAAATGTTAATAAGCTAAAAATGAAGATTGCACAAAAAGAATTTCACATGCATTTAGTTATTAAAAAATATATTTAATACCTAACTATATTAAATTAGATTAAATCCTTGTCTAAAATAACATTCAATTTAGTTATTAAATAACCAATTATAATTTATAACTTGTGTGTCATTGTTTTTAATTGTATAGCTTAAATTAATTAGAACTCCTTATAATATTATTATTACTTGTTACATATTGAATTGTATTTAATGATTGATGTCATCATATTTCATATGTTTTATTGAGGTTATTATTTTATCAATAGTAATAAGTTAACCTATAGTACTTAAATATATATTTTATGAAAATTGAATAATTATTATAAAATTAATAACTATTTAAGTATATACACAAGTATTATTATGTAACACAAGATTTAACTAACTAAAAGTTATACAAACTGTTTTTGAAATTTGAAATGTACTTACTATTATAATTTAAAACTTAATGGATGGTAAATTATTCTCCTGATAATTTCTAAATCATTAGGAATAATTAACATTTTTGTAAGTTTTAAACTTCTTAAATTTACATGAGTTACAAATTTTAATTTACATGAACATATTAAAATAAATCTTATGGTATTATATTTTATTGGCGAAGAATGCAAAAAGAAAAATGTTTGAGTTTAGTTTTTTTTTTCTAAAAAAATTGTTTTGTTTTATGGATTATTATAAACAATTGTAAATTATTTCATGTCAGCTTTTTTTTATCTATACTTGAATGTATTTGTTTGGATAGTTGTACTTGAAATTTGTGTACGAAATAAAACAGGTAAACATTCAATTTATATTTATGGTTATTATTATTGTTCAATGGTTGCTTTTTAAAATTGTTTATAAAATAAAATAAAAATATCTTTGATAACTAATTTTTCTATATCATTTTATTCATTTCAGAAATATATTTATTGAAAATTTGTACAAAGACAACTTTATGGCTGCTCCCGAGTATGCTGTATTGGATGCATGGTACAACTGGCTTTTAGAAAATATTAAAATTGAGTCTGACCTCATAAGTATGAAAAAAAAAAAAAAAAACTTGAATTCGATTATATTATATTTTATTTTTTTCATAGTTTACCTAAGAACAGATCCAGAAGTAGCTTACCAAAGAATCAAAGCTCGAAATAGGCCTGAAGAAAAAGATATTCCATTTGAGTACATTAGACATTTACACGAGTTGCACGAAAATTGGTTAAATGTGAACAAAACTGATATCCCTAAGAATGTACCTGTAAGTGAATTGATTATACTGATATATTTTTCACAATTATTTTGTATTAACTAGAATATTTTTAATATTTAACTATTATAGATACTTATTACTATTTATTAAGCATTTATGTTATTATTTAGGAAACTTAAATAATATTGTTAAAACTTGTTTACGCATTTGTTTTTCAGGTGATTATTATTGACGCTAACCAAAGTATGGATTTAGTTAAAAAGCAATTTAATGGTATTAGAGACTTGATTACTAAAAATGCTTCAGCGATTATTGAGCCAAAAACCATTTCTAAAATGGGTACTAGTATTAGTGATATTCAACATAATAAATCACCTTGTAAATTGATGCCAGATTCAACTATTGTACCGGCACAAAGAGTTTAATCATTACATTTCTTTTTTATATTTTATATTATTTGATTATATATTTAGAATTCTTTATGCTTTGTATATTATTATGATTTACTTAAAGATTTTGAAATGTTCGAAGTAAGGATCAGGGTTTATTATAAATTTTCCTGTATTTACTATTTTTTTCATGACTATGGGACTATGACTATAATGTTATATAAGTAAAAAAAAAAATTATTTTAGTTATAATAAATGATAACATTTCTTTTTTTTTTTTTATTAATTTAAGTGCACATTTTTGAAAGACATTTTTTTCACTCATATATTTAAAAATGTTTAAAAAAAAATTATATATATATTTAATGTATTAGTAACTTTTACACCTATACTCTGAACAATGAGGTAGTTTGTAAAATATAACGCATACCATTATATTTAAGATTAATATCAGTTGTTTTATTTTTATTTTATGTATAAACTTGCAATTTTTCCCTAATGGATTTCAAACTTGATGTAGACTAATGATTTACTGTGATAAATAAAGTCTATTTTTACTCTAAGTAATCACTTATTATTATTTGTTTCATTATTAGTCTTTATGTAATTATGAATGTCATGAAAACATGATTTATGAAGAATATGAAGCAAATTTAAAGAATTGATGTATTTCATATTTGAATTATTAACAATCAATGTATGTATGTCTAAAATAATGTGCAATTTATATCCTACAACAGATGTGAATAATTCATGAATTTTACTTTTAATAGGTATTAAATTTGACAGTTATCAGGTGAATAACCGAGAATAATTATAGTCCAGATAAAATTTACCTTGTTGTTAATATTATGTTTGTTGATGAGTAAACTGCAATTGTAGCGATTGGTATTGTTTAATAGTAATGAAGAATTTAGAAAGAGTCCTTTTTAATTTCATAAAATGATTCTACTTGGGGCCTATTAAAATCTTATTCAGTAGGCCAGTACCTCTCCTATCTTACATACTGATGGTAAATGTTACTATTTTGACTTTAACAATGTAATTACTCGTAATACTAATAACCACTGCTCAATTTTACGATGAATTATAATCTATTTTTTTTTCTATCATAATTATGACATTAATGTTTAAGTTAAATTTCTTTTCACATTTTATTAATTGTAAATAACATAACTTCATTACGCTTGTGACATTAATACAAACATTCTTCGAATTGAAGTTAAGTCTTAGTAATTCGTTTTATATTGATTCAATACTTGGTACAATGTATTAAAAAGTAAATAAATTTCATTGTTTTGTTTGACATAAGTGTGAAGTTATAATCATATTATCATTTATTATTTTGATAAACATTTGATGACTAATTTGATTGTATTAAAAAAATTAAAACTAGGATTAGTAAAATAAATTTTACTTTCATCTCTTCAGGATAAATCTTAACTTAATATAGAATAAGAGCTACCTTTTTCAGCAGCAATAATAAATAATAATTGAATCAAGTGCTAGTTAGTTTTTATCTTGGTGGGGAGGTTTAAATTTAAAATAATTATTTTCATAGTCTGACAGAAAAAATTATACAGATCAGCGGTTCTTAACCTTTTGTAGATGACAGACCCCTGATGAAAGATTTTTAGAGATCGTGGAACTCTTTACCAATTTTTTTTCAAATACCTTTTTTACAAAAGGTCTCACATTATCATAATCAAAATTATAATTATTTCACATTACAAATTACATAAGCAGACATACCAAGACATCATATTTATAATTATTTTTATTACACCTAATTTTTAAAATATAATTTTTATTTACTTAATATGATGATTAGTGTTGCATTTGACACACGTTTTTGAATGGGCTTCAATACTGGAAAGTTATAAATATAAGCTGGAAAGACTACTGCCGCGAACCACAGGTTAAGAACCGCTGATATAGAATATAATGCAATATTAGGTACCTACATAAATTTTACAAGTTGTCATATTAAATTACTGGAATGTGTGCACTTATTATTTTTTGTTAAAAAAAGTAATATTGACTTATGACCATTCTATAACACGGTTATGAATCACGATCAATGATCTACCTTGCTTTTATCAAAGTTCATGAACTATGAATCGAAAAACTACTCTTATCACTACTAGTATAATATTTTAATTATTTTTTAAAATACATTCAAGTTCAGCATTAAGTATTAAATAAAAATATTTACAATATGAGGGAATCTTAAAAGAATTTTAACTTTTTGAGAAATAATAATCATAACAAAAATTCTTTTATTTGATCTTCCATTTTTTGAAATTGCAATCTTTCTGAATTTTTTTTTAGTATTTCTTCCGGTAGATCATCCAGAGATTCCTGAAAATGTTAAGTAAATTTATATAAAATATTCAATCTGAAGAGAAAGTCAAAACCATTGAAGCCTTCCATTTTTAAATTGTAATACATTTAAGGATCATAATATTTAATTCAAAATTATACACAGTTTGATAGTTATTCCTCGGATATTATAAAATTAGTTCAATATTATTTTTTGTAAATATTTTGTATCAAATAAAAAAAATTACAAATCATCTTACCAAATTTTGAATTATATGTCTACATGCATAACACAAACTTTCTAATAATTCTTCTTTTGAATCTTGATTATTTTTACAATTACATCCATTACAACTCTTTTGGTTGGATTTTTCATCTTTAATGTTGCTTAAACTTAGTTCTAAAGCTTTGAGGCCCATTAATGAAACATATTTTGAATATTTTGTGGCCTCCATTGCTGAGGAAGGCGGCATTTCAATATCCATAATGCCCTATAAAGTTGTCATACAATATGATTTAACAAAAATAAATATAATTGCAATCAATTACATACTTGACACAACGAGCAATAAGCTGTAAACGAAGTTCTTTCTGATATTTTTTCTCCAGTTCTAAATATTGTTGATACAGTAGAAGGAAATTCAACTTGCAAATCATTTACAAATTGCTCTGTGGTTTTTTGTATAGATTCATCTTCGCTAGTCTAAAAATAATAAAATATACTTATTTATTACTTATGGTAATGTACACATATGGTTGTGTATATACAGCTGTTAAAAAATTTGAATGAATAAAATCTTCCAACTTGTTGAACAAAGCATAATATGAGATTTCTTTTGCTGATAAATTTCTCAATGGTCGTATAGTAATCAAAGATTTGTTGTCACTTTTTTTATCATTAACTGCAAGTCCCTTAAAAAATTAATTGTAAAATTGAGATTTCTGTAGTGACACTTAAAATGTTATCTTAATTAGCATAAGGTATTTGGTAATAATGAATAACTGATTATTTTTCCATAAAAAGAGATGGCATATAGCATAATTTAAATTTTATTTTATTTTATTTTAAATACAGCATCTACCAACTAGTAATATTTGAAGGACACCGTTCTTACATATTTTATGCATCAATATAAGATACATATTTAAATATTTGAATGCATATTTTATCACTCCACACTCATGTGATTTAAGTACAAGAAAAAAATGTCCATTTGATAATTAAATGTTATTTTAAATTTGAGAAATGTAAAAACTATCAATTATTCATTATTAAAACTATTTCTGTATAAGTTGAAATGTTGAGTCAAACACAATTATAAAATATAAAATTATTCTTTACTATGTCCAAACCAATTTGTGATCCACGTCCAAGAGCAACATTAGAAAGCAATCGAATAGACAATTTATGTTCATTTTCTGCAGTTATTATTCGAGTACAATTTAACACTTCAGCTAATTTTGTTATGGCATGTTTTCTGAAAAATAATAATACCAAAACCAGTTAACATAATATAATTAAAAAATACATTTATGATAATTACCGAAGTTTCATTAACATGTCTTCTTTTAATGTAAGATCAGATATATTGTTAAAAATATTTTTTAGTTTATCGTTATTTTGGTGAGCATTCGTGTCTTCAATTAAACAATTACTTGAGTAAAGGATTGAAGCAAATAATACAATGTGATAAGATAAACCATATTTTTCAAATAACTCCCGAACTCTATTTTGTTGATTTATGGGGTAATCAAATAAAACACTTTCTGAAATTGATGTTAAAAATCCATTAAAATTAATTGAGGAAAAATTTAACATGTAATTACCATCAATGTGTACTATTACAGGATCGAATGTTAATCTTTTGTATGTAGATTGCTGAAGGCCTGTCCACACTAAATGCAGTAAGGATACTGAACTCTGAGATCCACTAACACATACCAGAACTCGTTCACCTCTGTTGACTAATTTTGACTTGCCAAGAGTAGCACGAAACTTATGAGTAACCACTGGTATAAAACAAGTCCTAAGAAATTAAAATTATAGTTACATAAAAGATTTATTGATGTTAAAAATATAAAGATACTTACTTGCAATATACATCTTTTTTACGTAAGACAACATGACCATCTTCAATTAAACATTTACGGCATTTTGATTCTAATCTGAAAAAAAAGAAAAGATTAAAATAAAAAAAATATCAGATTACAAATAACGATAAAAATAAGCTACCTAGTCAACAAATTATATGTTATGTTTATCTATTAGAATTATAATGATAATATATTAATATATTACAATTCAATTTAAATGTCGACAATTATGATTAAACTAAGGATTGGTAGTAAGTATAATGGCTAAAAAGTATACATAAAAATAAATATCTAATAACAACTTTTTTAAATTTATAAGTAAAAACTTTTACTTAATGAAAAATAGATTTGAAGTATATAATTAATAAAATAACTACAATAGGAATACCTATAATCTATTTATGAGGAAAATAATGTTCATTTTTCATCTAATTTATTTTTTAATAAATATTAAGAAGGCTACTTCCTTTCGATCATAGAGATAGTTATTCATTTGTTGATTGTTATTGATGTTTCTGTTAATATTAGATTAATTAAGAATTAAGTGTTGAACAAGATGAAAAAATAATGATACTTTTTGAAAAATAAAAATTTAAATTTAAATTTTGTACTTATATTTTAGTGTTTAGAAATGATTACAAAATTACTTTTAAAACTGTTTTTATAAGTATACTAGTAAAAAGTACTAAAAAATTCAATACTGACTTAAAGTAAATGTCTTATATGTGTAGAATATTGGGCGTTAAAATTGTAAATAAGAAATTAAAAATTAGGGATAAGTACTTAATGACTATTTTTCAATTAAATTATGTATACAATAATATATAACTTACGGTTCATTGGATTTAAGTTCTTCAAAGCCTTCGGCACCTCCATCGTTGATGCTGCACATTGGTAAGACAATGTTAACCTACGTTGGTCAATACTAATCGAATAACGTATCACAGGATCGCAAACGAGAATTATGTTTAATTCATCATACTATAATTTTGTCTCAAGTTTTCTAATCTACTACTGCACCATAGGTAAGAATGTAAGATTTTATAGTAGGTAATTCAGAATTGATACAACTTTCTACTGTAAACTGTTGGCTGTTGCACGATCGACGGTTATCAATTTATCACGTGTGAAAAACTTCTATATTTTGAGATAACGGCAATCGTCCCGTCCCGTCCTCAAAGTAAGTTATTATCCGACCATCAAGACGTTAGCAACGGCAAAAACCATTCGCAGCCATGTGACTCCTTAACACCGTCGTGCCGCAATATCGTGTTGTGTTCCTTACATCATTCTTGTATCCAAAACGTGTTATTTTAGTTTTACATTTTTGTCCTGTATCCTTGTTACTTAGATCCTATTTCTTATTTAGTTAGGTATTTCATAAATTTATTATATTTGTCGTATTCCTGAGTGTTTATTTTATTATTGTTACCGACCAGTACAATGGACGACAAACCGCCTGCCAATGGAATTGACGACAAACCGCCTGTCAATGGAATTGACAACAAACCGTCTGTCGATGAGATGGACGGCATTATAGAATATAATGAATACGAAGGAGAAATGGACACTTCAGACGAAGAGGTAGGTTTTTTTTATACCTTATGTTCCTCCCGTGTTAACTAATTTGACGTGGTGTTATTTATTTTTTTTAAGGATATAAGAAACACTGTAGGTAATATACCGATGAACTGGTATGATGAGTATCCACATGTCGGTTATGATTGGGATGGAAAAAAAATTATTAAGCCTGAACGAGGTGATCAGTTGGATAATTTTATGGAAAAGATGGAAAACCCTGATTTTTGGTAGGCATTTTTATTGAACTGTTAACTTTTTCAATTTCACACTAGCATTTTGTATATTTTAGGCGTACTGTTAGAGATTTACAAACTGGCCAAGATGTTATATTGAGTGATAAAGATGTAGAATTGATTCAACGGATAGAATCTAGTAAAATACCAGATTCAACATATGAAGAATATGGGGTATTTCTTGTTTTTAAAACAATTTGTTTAAAATTTATATGCTGATATATTCTTTTAGCCATGGATTGAATGGTTTACATCGGAAGTAATGAACATGCCAATTCGTAATGGAGCTGATCATAAACGCTCATTCATTGCTAGTCGGCAGGAAGCGCAAAGAGTTGAACGATATGCTAGATTGATTCGAGCAGGTCTGCTTAAAACTAGGGAACAAAAGCGAAGAGAACGTGAAAAAAAACGACAACGCAGTTTCTATATGATGTGGAGCACAGATGATGCTGAGGATGAAAATATGAGACGAATTACTGATCATATACCTGCACCTAAGAGAAATTTACCCTCTCATGCAGAGTCTTATAATCCTCCTCCTGAGTTCTTATTCAATGATCGAGAAGTAAGTGATAAATAGGGTTCAGTACTCTATGCACTATTAAATAATAAAATTAGTCCATGCATATTGAATATACATATTATACAAAAAAAAAAAAATTGTTTAGTATAATATGCAATAACTTTTTTTTAAAATTTGTAAACTTTATAAATGCATTATTATTTAAAAAATATTTTGTTCTATCACAATTGTTATGTTAATATTTAGAATAAAAAAATATTATTATTAAATATTAAGTATACAATACACTTTGTATATTTTTGACGTCATTAGTAACAGATTTTGGTAAAAATTAATCTATTATTATTGAAAAAAGTTTAATAATACATAGCTGATCATAACAAACTTACAATCAATTCTCAGTTTAGTATAATTGTACAACATAACTAGAATTTATATGGATAAAATCTTTAAAATGCAAAAATGTTCAATATACTTTTTTGTGATTCAATTGTATCTAATATGAAGCAACATACTGTTTCTAACCAGATTTTAAGTATGCAGCTTTCTAAGATATATGTAAATGCATGAAGCTCTTGGTGATAACATTTTATGCATGATTTGTGATATAAAAATAATGTTAAATATTGTTTTAGATGAGAATATGGAAGAAACAAGAAGAAACTCCATGGAAGCGTAAGTTACATTTTGTACCTCAAAAGTATTCTAGCTTAAGACAAGTTCCCGCTTATCCCAAGTTTATTAAAGAAAGATTTACAAGATGTATGGACTTATATCTGTGTCCTAGAGCTAGGAAAATGAGAGTAAGGATACATATTAATAATTTATGTTTTGTTTTAAAAGGTTTAATTATAACAAATATAACAATTTCTTTGCAGTTAACTATTGAACCAGAAGATCTATTGCCTAAATTACCAAGTCCTAAGGATCTACAACCATTCCCTACAGTTCAATCATTGGTATTTAATGGGCACACGGATATGGTTCGTTGTATATCTATTGATCCACTTGGTCAATATTTATTATCTGGATCTGATGACATGACTGTTAAAAGTAATTTATAAATTTAAAAATAAAATAATTAATATATACGTGATATTTGTATAAAAGCTAAATTTTAAACACATTCTATATGTTATAAATTAAATTTTATTTTTCAGTATGGGAAATTAGAACTGGTCGTTGTTTGAGAACTATTCCAGTTGGAGGTATAGTGCGTAGTGTGGAATGGAATCCAAACAAAGCATTATCATTGATTGCAGTTGTGGCTGATCGAAAATTATTGGTTATAAATCCAGGCGTTGGTGACCATTTAGTTATTTCTAAGACGGACTCTATTTTATCTACACCACCAGTTCAAGCATCTATTGGTTTGTTTGCATTTTATTTAAATTCTGCAATTGTTTAATATTTTTGATTTAATTTATGATCATTTTTGAAATTTTTACAGTTTCTGATAAGGTTAAAGCCGTTGTTCAATGGGATGACGCAACACCTGAAGAATGGGAAAATGGCATTCGTATTGTATTAAATCATTTTAAAGAAATAAAACAAGTAAATTAATAGTTTGTATATAAAAAATAATTTGTATTTTCTTCAACAAGTGTGTAAATACATAAGTTATGTTTAAAATCTCTTTTTATTTAACTCTTTAAATTTTACATAATTAAATTAGAGTATTAATAGAAATAATATTAATAATATTAAGTATTAGTTTTAATCAATAGTATTTGTTTAAATTTAAAATAAAACAATTATTTTTAATTTATTTTAGGTTACATGGCATGGTCGAGGAGATTATGCTGCTACAGTAATGCCTGATGGTGCTAATCGATCAGTTCTAATTCACCAAATGTCTACTAGACGATCCCAATTACCGTTTGCTAAATCTAAAGGATTGGTGCAGTCTGTTCTTTTCCATCCAATTAGACCCTTCTTGTTTGTTGCTGTAATTAAAAATTATATTTTATTTAATTTTTTCTGTAATAATATCTAATAATTTTTGTATTTTGTTTATTCATCAGACACAAAAAAATATACGAATTTATGATCTGGTTAAACAAGAATTATTTAAAAAATTAATGAGTTATGCCAAATGGATTTCTTCAATGGCTATTCATCCAGGTATGTTTATTTTCTACTTTTTATTTGTATGCATGTTATATTTATTGATAAATCATAATTTTTTATATATATATATATATATATATATATATATATATATATATATATATAATATATTTATAATTATTTTATTAAATATTA
>JAIPRK010001615.1:0-52587 GCA_025469195.1 Chaitophorus viminalis
ACACAAAGTATTACACGACTGTCGTTTCTTGTGTTTCGCGGATGACATAAAGCTCTTTATGAAAATACGCACGGTGGATGATTGTCTTAAGTTACAAGCTGATATCAATAGGTTTTCTGAATGGTCATATAGTTTAGGATTATCTCTCAACCTATCTAAATGTAACATTTTTACATTTTATAGATTAAAATCCCCGATATGCTATCCCTATTTCATCGGTGAGATAAACATTTTGCGCGAGTCTAATTACGTTTCGGACCTTGGAATTAGATTTAGCCACAATTTTGATATGAAACTTCATATAGAAAATGTTTGTTGCAAGGCTTTTAAAATACTTGGTTTTGTTATGAGATTGGCTAAAGACTTTAAACTTGGTACATCTCTAAAAATATTATTCTGTGCTCTTGTAAGACCTATCCTCGAATATGGCTGCCTTATATGGAACCCTTATACTGCCACAGACTCCTCACAACTTGAACGAGTTCAGCGAAAGTTTTTACGTTTTGTCAGTTTCACTCTCAATATTAATTGTCCTCCACACGATTATTCCTCTATATCTGCACTACTTGGCCTTCCTTCCTTAGCTGAGCGTAGGCGTGTTGCTGGTATTAGATTTATGAAAGATCTATTGGATGGCAGGATTGATTCGACAGATCTTACCTCACTTTTATGTTTTAAAGTGCCTCAACGATCCACTAGAAATACCGTTCCTTTTTACGTCCCTCATGCCTCTACCAATTATTTGAAAAATGAGCCAATCAGACGCTTAATGACAAATGCCAACTTGGACCCCCCTTTCAATTATTAAATACATGTATATATTATATGTATTTTCTATATTATTATCTTATATTCTTATATCTTATAATTTCATTTAAAACACTAAATTTTTGTACAAATGTATACTTATAAAAAAAGGGCTTAGCCCGTTAACATTAAATAAATAAAAATAAAAATAAAAAATTTACATACAAACTCAAAAAAAAGTGAAGAAGTGAAGATTATAATTTGTATGGTAATGTAATTGGTAGTTATCCTATACTTCGAGCGTAGCGAGAAAATCATTTTTTTGAATAAAATAGTTCAATAGTGCGTATACCCAAAAATATACTTACCAATACACCATTGGTGTCTAGCCCAATGATTTTTCGATCTTGTTCATATTTGAGGCATTCGATTATATGTTTCACTGTTAGTTGGACACCACAGACTTTGCATGTAGGGTAAATAAATATAAAGGTAATTTACATTTTTATAATAAACCAAAATCAACCAGACATTTCTTATTAGCTAACTTTTGCAATCTAAATGATCAGTGAAACCACAATATTTATCATCAATAAAACAAAAATAATGGTAAATCCAACATATTCTTCATTAGTTATTTCACTCATTCACTGAAAACTTGAACTAATACGAAACCAACTAATGACTAATTCATTCAGAAGCTTAAAAATATCTTCATTTCAACAGTGCCACTTACGTTTTGTAATAACAAAAGTCACAATCTCGACAAATTATCGTTATATAACATTTATTTCATTGTTCTTCAAATAAATAAATTCAAAACAGTTGTAAAAAAATCCAAGAGATACCTATTTTTCCGATCATTATACATTGCAGTCAATATTTTTTCTAATAGGGAACAAGGGCAGGTCATTATTTTCTACGAATAATCGGCTTAAACCAGAATTATCTATCTAAGCTGAAGACATTATCCAATACTTTAAGGATAACTTTTGTCACATAGGCGAAACTACGAATCAAGCTAGTAGTGGCCACTACTACTACTACTATTGACCAATATAGTACATAAATATATAAATGTAATATAGATTACAGATACTATAAATCAGTGCTTCTCCACTTTTTTTGTTATAGGGCCCCCTAAATTTAATGTAAAACTGTCAAGGCCCCCTCAATCAGAATCATTAATTATTTTTTTTTAATAATATACTAAATTTACATGCACTATTTCACACAAATAAATTATTAAAATGTAAATAAAGATAGACTTTCCCGATGTAATACATAATGATTAATCATATGGTCGGTTATAATATATTGTATACCTAAGTTATAATGTTATATTTATACAATAACTAAATAATCGGAAATATTATAAATTAAATACATATTTCAAGGCCTCCAGTTATATAGCCACGGCCCTCAGGTTGAGAAGCACTGCTATAAATAATATACTTAACATAAATCATAATGAAGCGTTTTTTTGTTTGATGTTTAATAGAGATAATAGAGTATGAAATGAAAAGCTTAATTTCCGCACTTGAAATATTTCCCATAATGTTCCGTTTAAACATCATACCCTTTTATCTTTTATCGTATCCAAGACTTCTTTTTGGAAATTGAAAATAGTTTTCGTAAGCATACGAAAGCTATAGCTTTCAAGGTGCATGGTATAATTATTGGAATATTGTAAAAGTTAAAACGCAGTATTGTTTTTACTGTCGGGTATTTTTCTTAAATAATGCAGTAATAAAGGACGAAATATTTATCTAGCATTCATATGTAAAGGATATTCAAATTGAAAAATTGCATGTAAATATGTAATGCTTTTAAGCAGTGGCGTGGCGAAGTGAAATATTTTATCGGTCAATTTATTTTTTGAATGAACTCATTGGTGGTGGTAATAATTCAAATTTTAAATACATTTACACATACTAATTTAATTTAAATAATTTAACTATAAAAAAAATGAGTGGTGTCGAGGAGGCAACACGGTCAACACGCCACTGCTTTTAAGTCGCATGTAAAATAAGTGTGCCATACACATTTTGGAAAATCATGGACAGTAGGTATATGTTGACAATATATTGATGTTAAATTTAAAACGAACTGGATATAAAAAACGTGAGAAAAGTCATCTTCATTACAGAGAAGTTGTAAAATGTTTAACTGATATTAGTTATTTTGTCATCAAAAACGGGACAAGCTTTTGGCATTTAAAGAACTTGACGAAAGTTATCAAAGTATGAGCAGGGGATTCTTTTTAGAAACTAGAAATTTACTTAAAAATATGATCCTATAATTCAGTCACACTTGTAATGAAGGCCCAAAAAATGCCCAACGTTTAAGTAATAAATTATAAAATGATTTAATCAAATCTCAACATGTTATCTGCCTATTCCTAAATATTTAAATGTGAAAAAAGTTTCAATTAAGGCGGACAAAACTAGCGAATCAAATGGCCCTAATTTTAAGATACTTTTATTAAAAACAAAATAAACTAGTTGAAAAAACTATATAATTTAAAAATACTTTCAATCTAAGTTCAATCTATTTTCAACAGAATTTACTCTTTAATTTAAATTTTTTAAATGTATAAATTATATATAAATTCATGATTTTAAATAGCTACTATTTATGATATATACTCACTACACTTACCTTGCAAGTAACAGACATTTTAGTTATTTGCAACTTATTTATAATTTGAATCAGTAGTAAGTAGTACATCTGTTCGGAACATTATAAGAATTAAGAAATTATATTCATAATCTTATTTGCTAGTCAATAAATAAAAACAATTAACGGGAAAGATTGGTTTGGTTTATTGAAGTTCACAACATATTTATCCAAAAATTATTATTTTGTAGTGACAATAAATCAAGATTTACATTTAAAACTGTTTGAAGTTAACTAACAGAAAAAGAATGGGTACAAAAAGAAAAGTAGTTAGTCAAAAATAGGAAAAGATTTCAAATAATACTTAGTGAAACAAAAAAAAATATAACAACACAATTATATGTGTTATATCTGCTATTAAATACAACTGTTAAGTTAAATGTAATCTTATAATATTTACTTTGATAAATAGAAAGAAAAAAACATAGTAATGTCACTTAGTTTTACTTTGAAAAACTATTAAATGAAATGATTAAGAAAAAAAGATGTAATGAATTTTAAAATAAAATGTTTTCTTAAAAAAAAAAAATTGCATACAGCAATAATTTATGAATAGTTATTGATAGTTGTAGGTGAGAGGTAGAAGTCAAGGAGTGTTTAAAAATATTTCATAATTTCAGCTGTGTTAAATTTGAACTCGGGCCAGGGGCTTGTTTTCTTAGTTCTGCTTTTATTTTCAGCCATCTTAATAATTGTACTAGTCTCTTTAGGCACAATTGGTGTTTTAGAGACTTCCAAACATTGAGGGAACATGGCAAAGAATTCTTTAAGTTTTGCTTCCTAAAAATGTATGAAATAGCAAAATTATAAAATTTAAAAAAACTATATACATAGTAGAATATACACTAACCGAAATAGCATTAGGTTCATCTATTGTTGGTGAAGGCTTAACTTGCTGAGTAGAGGTATTGAGGTTAGATGCCATGATGGGAGTTTTTGGTGAACTATATCGTTCAGGAAACATAGCAAAAAATTCTTGTGTCTGAGATGTCTATAAAAAAACAAAAATATTTTTACTCAACAAAACATTCAATAAAATCAATTTTAAGAATAAATAATAGATTTTTATCACTTACAAGAGATATTGAATTTTCTTTTTTTCTTTCTGGTGTAAAAATGATGGCAGGATCAATTAATTCTATAGAATTGGGGGGGGTTTTGGGTTTAGGCACTGCTTTGAGATTCTCAGGCATCGGTTTTAGATTTTCAGATACTGATCTAGGATTTTCAGGTACCAATTTGGGGTTTTCAGCCAAAATTTTAGTGCTTGCAGACGACTTAGAATTTTTAGAAGACTGTTTAGAATTCTTAGATTGTTTGGTATTTTTGGGAGGCTTGGCATTTTGCTTTCGTTTTATTTTATTTTTTATCACCCAATTCTTCAGTTGTCTATTTCAAAAGTTAAAAATGACTAATTATTCTAATATAATTGTATGAATTATTAAAACAGAACTAGAAAGTTTCATTTATAAATAAATTAAAATATAATATATTACCTGATAAAAGGCAATACCATGTAAAAGGAATGTTTCTGATTACTTAAATTTTTGGCAGCTATATGATCTCTTCTATTTGCTGGCAATTTATCCAACATGAACCATTCAATTGATCCAATTTCATTCCGGGTTTGTGGAGAAAATTTAGTTCTCATGCTAACACCAGTTACTATATATAATCTATTGATCTGATCATTTAACACTGTTTCTATGTATTCATCTTTATTAATACTACTGCTAATGTCATAACCAATTTCTTCATAAACCTTATTAATAAAAAATTTTATTTAAATTCAATGACATTTATTAGTTATTGAATTTATTATTTTACTTCTCTAACTGCACAGTTCAAGGGATCTTCATCTTGGTTTACTTTGCCTTTTGGGAATCCCCATGAAGTCTTGGTCCAATAACTTTGGACCAACAATACTTGTGTCATATCTTCATTCAATAGAATAGCACCATATGTTGGTACTGATCTTTTATATTCACGCCATTCTTTAAGCACTTCTAAAACTTGTGATTCTTGACTTCTTAAAAAAGGTATGTGCTGTAAACAAAAATTAATTTATGTAAATTTTTCAGTGGAAAATTAAAATGGCTCTAAAAAGCTTTAGCTAAGTTTTGTGTATTATAATTAGAAATAGCTCCATACATATAATTTTGCCAATGCCCAAATTATGTAATCAAAAAATTAAAATATACAATTTTTGATAACTATTTACTGATAATAAAATAAAACCTATAATCATTTTTTTAACCGTGACCGAAATCTTGTGCCATTATTCTAATCAAAATTAGAAAAATATTTTTACTATACATATGTAGAAGAAAAAAACAATAGCAATATCTGATGATACTAAATATTAGTTCTACGATAAGCCAACCCCTAATTATAGTACCTACTTTAACATTACTATTAATATTATTAATACATTAAATCTAACTTAATACTGGTCCAAGAATTAAACTAAATCAAGTTATGAAAATATATGAATAGAATAATAAAATATAATACATTAATATCAAAAAAGTAATATTCAATATTTAAATTAAAAACAAAGGTACAAAATATAATTCCAACAGATTTTTAATCATCATTTAAAAAAAAATAATAAGATTAATATAAATACACATTATGCCTGTTCAATTTTGAAATATTTATTTAATAATTCAATGATATGAAGAAAATGTTATGTTGAACCAATGTGTTTCAATTATTATGGGTTACTAGATAATCATTTGATAATTATTGAAAAAAACCTTTATGAAGAATATTTATACAAGGTACATACATATCATTAAATCCGAAATCATTTTATAGTTCAATAGTTTTTATTTTTAGAATTTGATCTATAACTTCAGTTCTATATCAATATTCATTTTTACAGTTGATAATTGGAAATGATTGGACAAAATAGTTGTCGCCATTAAGAGTATGTAACTAAAGACGGATATAATATATAAAAATTCAAGTTATTTATTGAACAAGCAGAGTTACCCGGGGAAATTATGGTGAATGTTCAACTCATTTTAGGTTTAAATCACTGAGGAAGCACTACCTTTTTAAGTCTTTCACCCGGAATAACGGTTAAGACATTTTAATAATAATTTTTTGTTTTGTGTAAACTAAATGTTGATTAATATTAATATTTGTAATTCACGGCTTGAACTTTTTCACTGATTTGTACCAAACTTGTAAGAAACGCAATTCTGACATAGCAATACGACTATTTCCTTGACTTCCGCAAATAATTCAAAACCAAAATTAGTCAAATCTATCCGGCCGTTCTTGAATTCTAGTGAGACTAACGAACAGCAATTCATTTTTATAAATATAGATTTAATATTAAGTGAAAATGAATTTATAAATTTTTTTCAGTTAAGGTAGAGGACTAGTAGTTAAGGTAAATGATATACAAATAAAAATAAAACAATGCATACTTGCATCATTTTGGCTTTTAAACAAATTATTTTGCTATATTTTTATGTACAATATACATTCTTATGTAGTATAATATCGAATGTGAATGGTTACTTTACTCAGGTATGTATTTATTTATTAACGTGAATGCTCATTTCT
Organism: Chaitophorus viminalis; assembly: GCA_025469195.1. Taxonomy (NCBI): domain Eukaryota; kingdom Metazoa; phylum Arthropoda; class Insecta; order Hemiptera; family Aphididae; genus Chaitophorus; species Chaitophorus viminalis. Next base: position 7,006 of record JAIPRK010001615.1, read on the forward strand.
CAACTAATTTAACATTATTTATGTTGTTGATAGCTTTTAATAATGTAGAAAGTCAATAATAAAAAAAAGTATGTCTATATGTCTCCTTATCAAATATTTTAATTATAGAGTATAGATAGTGTAGTTATATTAAATTAAAAACAGTGAATACAATTAGAATTTAATTGAAGTATAAATAAAAACATTGTACATTGACACAATATTATTAATAATTAAATTTTACTATTTGAAAATTAAGAATGGTGTGAATAACATAAATGCTTACCCGAAACATATGTAATGCAAATTGATTGATCCCATATGGTTTTAAATTATGTCCATCACAATAAAAATCAATGTAAAACCAATGGGCAAGCTCAATTTGAAAACATATCCGTATTAAATTTTGCCGTTCTTCTTCAGGAACATTGATTATAAACCGGCTATTATAAAAAATAAAACGTAATTGTGTTGTTAACAGTAATACCGTACAGTTATAAATACAAACCAGCTGAGGTCATCGAGGATTTCCTTTGTCAACTTGTTCTGTTTCAATTGATCTTTTTTAACGGGTACTGGCTTCATTTCGATGATCATTCTTGTATACGGATAATTAACTAATAAAGACAACTGAGGTATAGTGTGTCTTTACAGAAGTTTTATAAACGCGTGCTTATTGAATAACGTACACGGTTTATGCGTATAAAACGCAATGCAAAACGGTTTAATATTTAAAAACAAGAAAAAAAAAAACGAAAATACCCACTTGTTATTTTTTAAAAAATTAACAAAATATGTCGTAACATTAATATCACACTGGTGGTAGGTACATAAGAATAATATAATTTAAAATTATAAATAATTACATGACTAAATGCTTAAGCTAAATACTGTTTCTCGAGTCATTAAGTCCCCGCGTGTACGCTACGTGCATTCGTTTCGGTACGTCTTGAACACAGATCAACCGACACGGCCATTTATAATAAAAATGAAAAAGTGTTCCGTCAAGAAACGAAACAAAACTACAATTCGGTCGCTATTGTTGTTTTTGTGTGCTTCGACAGCAGTAGAAAAGCAGCTTGCGACGCAATATCCCGTGTCCGACGTCACAGACGTTAATGGAACGTAGGAGAAAGCCAACAGCTGATTCGACGTTTGATTTTCTTCCATGGATTCCTTTCACCCATCACTGGCGTGCGATAGTGGCGATTGGCCGGGCCAGTTTTATTACTCTATGGGCCGGGCTAACGTTTGAAACTTGTATACAACAGCATTGTTATTTTGCATTTTTGCAATGCCCTAACTCAAAATACAGTTTTAGTCAATTATGTATACTTATATCAGATGTCTGCGATTTTTATTATCCTGATGAAAATATTAGAATTTTTAGACATTTTACATATTCTAGTCTCTAAATCCGAGGTTATCAAATAATTTCTATAAAGGTCCGTTTTGAAACCTACCAAACTGGCCTGCGGTCTCTAACAATTTAATGATTTACATATTTTTAAAAAAAAAATTAATTTTCATATTTATTAATTTATTTATTCATTTACTAAATTACAATTTCAGAAAAAAAAAACGGTTTACTCAAGAAAATATTAAGTACACAAATCTTTAATATGTATTTGATACAAAAATATACATCTTTTATTTTTTATTTATATGAATTGGTTCAATGAGAAAAATTACATTTTTATTTTTAATGAGCTTCCTAATGTTTTGTGTGAAGTATGTGCAACTGATTGCATTAACTCGTTAAGATAATCATCATTCATCCGTTAAACGAAAATACAAACGTATTTCATCCATAAATTATCACAATTTAAAGTGTTCGGGAATACATTTTTCCTTTAACCCCAAGTCTTCCTGGAACTCGACTACTTCCATTTAACATTTGTAGGGCAGCTTTATGAGAGCCAAAAACGTTTGTGGCTTCACTACTCCAATTTCCGTTCTGATGTAAAGAAAAACAATTGTTTAAAATTGGCACTACATTCTTAATATTTTTAAAATCAGTAAGCTTAAGTGATCAATAAATAAATCTTGACTTTTCAGTCAAAGAGAGACTTCTATATGTTACAGAAGAGTAAACAAAATATTATAAATGAATTTCAATAAAATAAAATAAACAAAATAAATTTGACTGCAGAGATTTGGAATATCAATTGAAATTTAGCACCACCACGTACATTTTTATTAAAATATAACCCTAATCAGTAATCAACCTAATCCATTTGAAGCTTCAACCGATTATTTATTTTCGACAATATAGATAGTACATTTTTATTTTTTAATGTAAATTATGATACATTATATAACATATTATGATAGGTAATTACTGATTTATAAATTTCATACATATCTGACATCTGTGGATATTAACCTAACCGTAGTAGAGTCACTAGCACTATGATTGAGGCGCAGGCCATGACCTGGCCAACAGCACAGGCCGTAGAGGGTGTTTAATCTTTTTTCTATGGGTGTAGTCTTAACTTAGCCACAGAGGGTCATTGCCCCAAGCAGCTAATTTTTAAATACTAGATTTTTATCTCTACGTGTTTTTACTTAAATACTTAAATTATAAATTTTTGTTGTAATTTGTTAACATATTATCCATGATTATTTATTTTAATTAAAATATGTCTTTTGTACATTATTATTAATCTTTTTTGCCCAAAGCGACAAATAGTTAAATACGGGCCGGTTTTCAGTTGGTGTAATTGTGTAAATAAATTAATATTCCAGTGAAGTCAAATTAAGTGAACGAATAGTTACTATTAAATTTAGTAAATTCAAAAAAAGGCGATAATAACATTACAATAACGCAAGTTGCCAACTTGTAATACTTATTTTCTTTTTTTACGAATTACTATGTGACGTTCGATCACCATGTTAAATTGTCAAATTTATTATTGTCTGATAATAGCATGATAACCATAATGATATTTTTCTATAAACCACGTGCTTGAATGATAAAAAAAACTAAATAACAAACTGTTTACTTTAGCTCTTTGGCAGTTTGGCTTTGGCACCAACCAATTTTTCTTTTCCAAAGTCTATCTTTGTGACGTGTGCTTTGTGTTTATGAAATCACTTTATTTATTTTACATCTTAGTCAAAACCACAGCAGTGGTCAAAACGGAAAACAAAAATTCAACCTAGACGTACTCGAAACACTTAAAATGCGTATTGATACTTGCTATTTTTGTTCGTCTAAAATATACCCAGGACATGGAATGCATTTCGTAAGAAATGATTGTAAAGTAAGCGGATATACAACAGTACTCCCGCGCAACTTTTATATATTATTAAAAATCATGTATCCTTCAGGTATTCAAATTTTGTCGCTCAAAATGTCATAGAGCATTCCAAAAGAAAAAGAACCCAAGACGTGTGAGATGGACTAAAGCATACCGTAAGGCTGTAGGTAAAGAATTGGCTGTTGACCCATCATTTGAAATTGAAAAGAGACGTAATATACCCATGAAATATAACAGAGAATTTTGGCAAATGTCAAGTGAGTGAATTAGATTTATTAATTTATTATAACTAATTATGTTGTGTTCTTTAATAATATGTGGAAAATAATAATGAATGTTTTTTGTTGTTTTAGTGGAAGCTATTAAGAAAGTTACAGAAATTCAAAAGAAGCGTCAATCAACCTTTGTAATGCAGCGATTGCGTAAGGGACGTGAAGTTGAGCAACACAGAGATATTCGAGAAGTTCAAAGAGATATGGCTTTGATTAAATCTCCTGCTGCAGGTACTATCATATCTTTGAATTTTAACAATCCCCAATTTTGTCAAACAATGTATTTCTTTGTGTTAAAAAAAGTAGCATGAATAGAATTTATTGAAAATAATTTGTTGAGCTCCAATTCTTTGAACATTGCATATATTTTTAAGAAAATATTCATTATTTTTTGCTCTACTAGTTATATTTAAATAATTTATGAAAATTAAAGAAATTGAGCCCTGCACTGTTGCACTGAATTTTTGAGTAGTAGTATTAACATCAAAATATTATCATAGTAAAGACATTGCTAGCTTTATAATATTGTTTTAACCTGTCATATATTGAGGTATGTATATTACCGTATTTTCCATTTGGCTACAATATAAAATATGTACTGAGGGCAAAATAAGCTTATAATCAAACACTATCATATTTTATAGATTTATTTAATAATTGTAAAAATATAAATCGCTATTATTTCTTTATAATTGTGCCTACTATCAGTTTATCGCGATAATAATGAAGCTGTGGCATCTCATCGGCAATAGTTTCTACTCTTCACAAAATTATAGTTTCCAAATCTTAATTCCTTCACAAATCATTCAATAATTGAAATATTATTGATTTAAACATTAATACTAATTCAAAAAAGTAATATCTGTATTGTGACGTAGAGTATTTTTTCATAATTTGATAAGTAAAAAAAATTCATGAAAAATCGATATCGTCTAAGAGGTAAATTTGAACCCTTATAATTAAAAAAAAATGTATATAATAAATCAGCCTACGACAGTATACCAAATAACATGTCTCGATTCTATATTCAGTGTTACAGACTCCTAACTATATAACATACACCAGTTGAGGAACTAAAATGGCTAAATTTCAATTTTTAAATGTGATTTACTTAATTAAAAAATACACAAAACTTTTTTTTTAATAATTTTTAGTTTTATCTTAAACATAGATTTAACTATAGATGTATACAATTCAACAGTTAAAGAAAAAATTTAGTTTGGATATTTCCCCTTAACTAAAGACTTTAATTTTCTCATATCAAAAAAAAAAAAAAAAAAAAAAAAAATAGTAATGTAATGTTTAAAACAGTTTTTCTTAAAAAAAACTTATTTAGGTATTTGATTATAAAATAAAAATATTTAACATTTATAAATGTAAGTAAAATTAAAAATATAAATTATATATTTAATCTAATATAATATAAATTTCTGATTAATAAATTTACTTTTTAGTAAATATAAGTATAGTATTAGTGCATTATTTGTTATGTTATAATGTTTAAAGTATTGTTTTTAAAAAAAGAGTTGTTGGAAAAGTGCATTTTATTTATTGTTTTTACAACAATTTTATATTTTTTTCAATTAGTAAAAAAGAAATGTAGTGATATATTTATATTATGTTTATTGGACTATAAAAAGTATGCTTCATAATTTTTTTGGATAAAATATTTTATCTTAGTTCAATTTCTAGATAAATGTATAAACTAAAACATGACTTGTTTGTTTTAGGACTCAAACAACGTTTGGCTACTGAAGAAAAACTACTCGAAGAAGAACAAGAAAATGATGTAGAGATGGTGGCCACAGAAGATGAGAATAATATAGATCATAGTAAATTATCGTACATAAAAATATAAAATACATTTCTAATTGTTAATTGATAATATTATAATATGAATATACACATGAGTAATTATTTACATAAGATAACTAACCCAACCTATATTATACTGCATGGTGAAACAATGAGATAAGATACTGAACAAATATGTTCCTGCCCAATAGATACTAATAGTTCAACCTCGATACAATAGTATTATTACATTAAAAGTCTTAAAAATTATTTAGTCAAAAGAATAAACACTATAATATTCAAAATGCGTTCTTTAACATTTCTTTTGTGTTTGGCAATTGGTAAGTAATATTTTAGAATAATTAAATTAAACTGATTTTTATATGTTAAGATATTTGATTAATTATGAAACATTGATTATTACATTTTTAAGTAATAATATTGTTTCTCAATGAAACTGAAGCAAGAAGAAAAATCCTGAGAGGGAGAAAAACTATTACCAGAACATACTACAGTAAGTAATAACATTCATATATGTATAAGTATTAATATATAATATGCTTAATACCTTATAGTTTGTGTTTATGATAAATTAAAATCGCTATATCTAATAAAATAAAATATGGAAACAAATTTAAGAATAAGACCATATTTAAGTAATGAGGCTGTTTTACTATGGTTTGTCACTTTATGTCAAATTATTAATGTATTAACTCTATAAAGTTTTTAGCAAGATATTATTAATTTGATCTTTTATAGTTTAAAAAAAAACTTCTTTGTGCATAATGATGAGTGTAAACGTAAATTAAAATCAAAAGTACATTTGCATTAAAAATATAAAATATTGACCAACTCCAAATAATAACAATTATTATTCTAAAAATATATAGTTCCGATAACGTTATTTCGTATAAATCCATCATAACTTATAAACCTTCATTAAATGAAGTAAGCATGAGAAAAATAAAATTTAACCTAAATTAATATTTATACATTTTTCAGAATCTTTGGGAATACCGGCTTGGTTGTCAGTTACATTCACTGGACTCATTATATTAGGAATTTCAGGGATAATTTATGGAGCATTGCAGAAAATTATTATAACTAATAATCAACCTCCACAGCCAACAACCTCTTCAATTCCACTTACTACAACTGAAATTCATTAATATAACATGTAGAATAATTTTTTTTCCCCGAGTAAATATTCTTAATAGAATAGTTACAGTTTTAATAAAAAAAGAGAATATAATTGAATAAATTATATTTTTCACTACATAGAATGAATACAAAAAATAAAAATTACTATTATTTTTATATTAAATCATTTTGTTTTAGATATAATTCAAGAAAAAGTTATCAAATTTTTTTTATTTTATTATTTTGAAATGACAATACACTACATTCATTTAATAATAATAAAACATTTATTACAATACTTGCTGGATGTATTATTATACAGTATTACAAAGCTATATAAATCTACAAGTAAAAATTATTTATGGCTTGATGATTTCTTCATACAAGAAATTAAATGAGTTTCCCAAAGATGCAACAGTACCAATGACAATAAAACCTAACAGAAGACGGTCAGTCAATCCACGTTTCAGGTAAACTGGTACACCATCATCTCTTTGGAAAAATTCTTGCCATTTTTTAAGGTCTTTCAAACGAGGATCATCATTAAGAGGTCGGCTACAGTGGATATTTCTGGACAACGGTTTAGTTGCTATCAATACTCTGCGGAGAGACATTGTGGGTACCTGATAATTTAAATAAACATACATATTAAGTAGATGATTACTTAATAGTTAATCAAGAGAGCAATTAATCACCAAAATAGTAATTATTTACTTCAAAGTACATTTTAAAACATACATATATATGTATGAATATTGTAAATTACATTTTAAAAATATACAGACAATACTAACTATAATGCATATTATTCAATGTGGTAAGTAGAAATAAAATACAGTAAGTGTTCTGTGGACCTGATTGAAAATAAAATCATATTTTATTAAATACTTACAATAGAATAATACTAAAAGATTATTGCAAACAATACTGTAATGTTTGTACATTATGAAAATATAAATTAATCATAGAGTATACCAATTAATTTGTACATAAAAATGAAAATTCTGCAAAAAGTAAATTCAATTCTTAAAAAGTAGACGTTAATAGTTTATACAACATATGTATTAGTTCTACTTGTTATCTTTTGCTTTGTATAGAAAAGAATCAAATGCATTTGGTTTCAACTTATGAGTAAATTTTACTGATTTATTACAGGACATATTTATCATTTAAGTGTTATATATAATCAGGATCACAAAACTTACAGAAATATAATAATAAAAATATGAATGATAAATGTAAGGAAGCATAAATTAAGTAAGTACTTTAGTAGAGAAACTATTACTATTTAATAATATCTATAGATAAATTCTCATGTTTTTAGAAAAAAAGATTTAAAATATTGACGGAAAGAGATGAATGTTAATTGTACGCTTTATAGGGAATACTAAAAATAACATTGATTCAATGAATGCTTAAATTAACATATCTTTAAGCTATTTTATATTTATTATTCCGACAGATTTTAATTTGAATGACATTGAACCTAGAGGAAAAAGTATCAAACTCAAATTGATACTAAACAAAAAGATTTTAACAACGATTTATCACTACGCAAATGTATCATTGGTAAAAACTGTAATAAATAAATATGAAAAATTAAATAGTTAACTCACTTTATATAAGTAAATATAAACGATTTTCAACAGCAGTGGTCAGATTTAAACGGGTCGGTTTTGCGTTTGTCAAATTCTACTATTCAGTATTCAAGAAATCGACATATAGTCAGGCCGTCGGGGTAAAAAAAAAATTCATCTTAACCTTGATAAAAAAAAAATTACCAGAGATAACATTCGTAATTCAAAAACATCTGGTGCATGGAGGAAACGTAACGCCGCCATTGCAAGGATAAAACCGCACGTTTTTAAACATTTAAGAGTTTTTAATTAAAATTTAGTAATTATACTATACAGTATACAATTATTGAATTAAATAAATATACAATATGTTCACTGTCTGATGTTCACCGATAAAAACAAATTTATGTATTCAATAGATAATAGATACAACGTAAAATTGTATTTTTTTTCTCATAATTATATATATCTTAATATCTATGTCTGACATATATTTACAAAATGTACATTTAACAAACACATTTTAATTCTTATGTAATAATCATATAATTATATTTAATTCAGAAAATTTGATATTTAATGTTTTATGTTTCTATAATAGCAATTATTAATTTATACTGTCGTATACGCCACGTCAAATACGTCGTATACGTCAAAGGCTTGACGTATAAAACAGATATTTTTCGGTAGATCAATTTTCCGACCCAGAATTAGTAGATGTAAGACCTGTTGTAAAAGATATATTTAATTCTCCTTCTGGTGACCACGAAAACGAGTACTGCGTAGAAGTTTTATTAAATAAAATCCCTCAGATTTCACACTCTACCACTCTATGAGGTCGTTTTACGCTCGAACAACTGACCACGAAGACGAGTACTGGATGTTCGAGTATGAATTTAATCTACCTGGGCGAGTGTTATATTATTTTCTTAACTGACCACGAAAACGAGTACTGGATAAGAAAATAATTATTACACAGCCTTAATACCTTTTAAAGTTTACCGTATAAGTAACTTTTATCAAACCTCGGGATATCAAAATAAAAAGGATAAACACTTCAAATAAAATACTTTCAAAAATAATAAAACTCAAACTCAAATTAAATCAAAGGTAAAATAATATAATGTTACAAAAATTTAAAATTACATAAAATTATATTCGCAAAACACACCATAGTTCCCACATACCCGTGGAAACTACTTATTATTTTTTTTAAATTATTTTTTATTTTTTTTTTTGGAAATTATTTTTTTACAAACTTTTTATTAAATAATAAAATATATTTGTATTTCTAAATGGTTAACATTATATTTTTTATAACTAACACCAAATATTATCAGTTTATAAGAAAAATTTGAGAATTGAAATTACATTCAGAGATCATTTTTAAAATCCATTATATTACATATTATATATATATATATTTTTATTTTAAGAAAATATATAACTATACAATTAAGCACAACAAGTAATAATGATGAAGAGGTTTACATAACATGAAAATGGAACGATATAGGAGGGCTCCCAATGGAGCTACCTACTTGGATATTTATTAATGGAGGAGGTCTCTAACCCATTTTCGTTTAAGTCTTCGTGGGGGGTTGTTAGGGAAGCAAGATAACTAATGTTAGGGTTACTATGGGAGCTACATTTTTTGTGGAGTTTTTGGTAAGCAGTTTTAGTGACTTGGTTTACGTAGTTTATTTTCAGGTCGGAGTGTAGGGTTTTGTTACTTACATATCAGGGGGATTTTGTAATAGTGCAAAGGCAGATGGATTGGAATGATTGAATTTTTTGTAAGTTACTTGGAACGGCATTACCCCAAATTTGAATACCATAATACCATAGAGGAAAGATTAATATTTTGTAAATAAGGATTTTGAGTTTCAAGTTTAAATTTGATCGTAAGAGAAGACGTAGTAAATGTAATCTGGAGTTAAGTTTCTTTCTTTTGTCAAATATGTGGTCTTTCCAAGTTAATCGTTTGTCAAAAATGAGCCCCAAGTATTTAACTTGGTTGGTTTAAGGTAATAATTGGTTACAAAGTTTGACTGGTGGCCAGTTGTTTGGGCGAAGGGAGAAAGTAATGTGACTAGATTTGTTTGTATTAATTATATTATATTACCTATATTATAACAAAATTTTTTTTATTATTAATGATATAACACAGAAAGCTCTTTAAATAAAAAAAAATAATACTGAAAAATCAGGGATTTTCTTTAAATCACACATTTTAATAATTAATTTTATTATCTTTGGTATAAAATGGTGTTTCAGATCATAATGTATCAGCAGGCATCACCGATGATGCCATGACGGTAATATTCTATGTCAAATACATATATTACCTACCCATCTAAATTAGTCTTAATATACCGAGGTTTATTAAATATTTTAATTCTTATTAATATTTAATATCCAAATTCCAAATCTCATTTCTAAAAATGCTGCTAAACAATTTACTAACAGTGTTAAATTAATTTAATTAATGGTTTAAAATAAACGACCCTATTCAGATTGAAGCACACCGCCACGAGTGACACACACATAGGTACATATAAGGCCGTACTACATCGATTTTATTAAGGTAAGACTATACTACTATTGGTAGACTATAGACGCTAGGTATATTGTATTATGTTTAAAAGGGTATAGGGTAGTGGTATGGTGAATAGGATTTTGTTAATACGTCTATAAGAGTCATGGTTGGAACTTGTCATAATTTATTTTACGAGTACCTTCTTGAACTTTTTATTAATATTTATTATTCTAATATGCACCGAAAGTATTGTTCATTTATATTCTCAAAATAAGGAATTATCCATTCCTTTATAAGTATAAAACATAAAGTATTAGCACAGATTATATGAATCATATAATCTGTGGTATTAGGTGACTTTAAAACTCGATTCCCGCACAATAAAATAATACATTTTGATTTGTCTGACCATATTTCAAAATGTCGGCAGTTTCCACTCTGATAATTTTGTGTTATCAGTTCGTCACGTTTATCAATGTATTAATTAATATTTGTTTACATTCTAAACTATTTAATATTCAATTAAATTCAAATATTCAATTTAAAATTTAAATGTTGTTTATTAATTATTAGTCGTTTTAGTTGTTTATTTCAATATTTCATTTGTTCGAACTAAGTAAGTTTATTTAATTGACTTACGCTAATCCATTATTGTTATTATATCAATTGCGATGTGAAATTTAGTTGTACCTATAATGCCTATTATAATATATACATATAAGTACATATACTTTATAATCTGTTAATATTTCAAATTCATCAAGAATGGCATATTTATATGCTGCTATTGGTTTATATTTATGTAAAAACATATTAACCATCTAAATTATCTTTTATCTATTTAAATGTTTTTCATATTTTTCATATATGGTTTATTTCATTTGTGCAATATATGACATAATACTAATTTTCAGATGGGAAGTAAAATACTGTGTATGTGTTCATACCTAGATATAAAATAGGTATCTATTAAGTATGCCTATAAGGTTATAGCTATATAAATTTTGCTAAATTCACAGTTTCGTCTGAAAATGAAAATGAATGCCTATCTTTATGTCAGGTTAGGTTACTTGGGTTGAAATTTCTCTAGTATATGTAAATAATAATAGTTTTTATTTAATTAATAACTTATTAATTTATTATTCATTAATTGTATCAAACTAAATTCATGCCCAAATCACACTTAGTGATTTGAAAAATAAATCTCAGGACAATTGAATAAGTAGTTCCAAAACAAAGATTTCATTCAATACCTAATTGGTATTAGATATATTTCCATTGATTATAAATAGATAACTATCATATCATGCAAAGTTCTATAATAATGTAATTAAAAATAAACCACTGTTTTCATATAATATATTGTATTTCTATTTGTTTTAGATATCCACCAACAAAATGAGTTTTGATTCAACTTGGGATGTCGATAAATATAAATCTGAATTTGAATATGAAGACCACTGGCAGTTTAGGCGTCAATTTTTAGTTACTCATAAAGATAAATATCCTGAAAATAGATTAGTATGTTTAGCTCAAGTTTTTTTCAATGTTGAATTTTTAGGATGCAAGTGAGTTAAATCATTGAATTTGTTTTTACTAATTGTGAATTCAATATTTTGAATCAACTTTGTTAGTAAGTACACATTTCCAATTTTCCAAGGTATCCTAAAAAGACCATGGATCTCATCGAAAGTTTATCTGAAGGTCTAGCTGATGAATTAAGAGAAAAACGTAAAGGAAAATTACAAAGGACCTTTGTTGGCGCTTCAGATGCTGCAGAAGAAAGAGCCAAAAATAAACGATGTTAGTATATTTACTTTTAGTTCATAATATTACAGTTTTTAAAACAATTTCGAATAGAATACTTTTATATTAAATTAAAAAAACAGGTTCATAATTAAAATTTTTATGTGTATTTTATTTATTTCAGGAAATGTTCAAACAGTTGTATCGACTACAAATAATAAACAATGGAATAAATATATACATTAAGCCATCAAGAAGAATTTTAAGAATCATAAAAAACCAAATATATTATTATTCATAATAAAACCATTGAATTTACTTTTTATTGATAAATATTTAATATATAAGATACATATTATTGATATTTTATACATAACACGTATTTAGAACATAAAAAACAACAGTTCCTATTACAGGTGGACAATAATCAATATTATAGTCTTCGTTATCATAAAAAAAAACCTCATACCATTACAATTGGTCACAATTCAATAATAAATATAATTTTGTTTGTTTGTTGTTGTTTTTTGTAATGATATTACTTAATCAAGCACTTCTGGGATATTTTAATGACCATTCGGTCCAACCACCTGTGTAATTGAATAATCTGTAATGTTCAAGTTTAAATTAAATTATTACTTTCCATAGTCAACCTAGGATGAGGGGTTGGTATCTAAAAATAATTTATAATTTGTTTCATAATATAATTATAATATAAAATAATTTATATATTTAGAACTTTTATTAATCTTATTACTTTTTATAGTCTTGTTTGAATGCAATTTCAGCTGCTCGTCGACTCCTGTTTCCTCTAGCACAGGAAAATACAATCTCATCAAATTCCTTTTCTGGTTTAGATAATTTATACTTGTTTTTGAATATATCTGCAGGTAGATTTAATTCATTTTCTAACTCGCCAACTAAAATTATAGTTGTATGTTAAAATAAGTTGATAATTTTTTTCAACCAAGAAAGAAATTAAAATATATCCAAATTTTATTAATACAACTTTAAATATTGACTTGATTCTAGTAGCTTGTAAATAAGGGCTGTTTTAGAAATTCTTATGATAATATAGAGATTTAAATTTTTATTTTTAAATGGCCAAAAAATAATAGCTCTTATTTTCTTTTTAAATATGAAGTTATGAAAGATAAAATTTGATTATCTTTATAGCATATTTTTATTTTACTATAAAATTTACACAATTTGTATATTGTAGCACAATAAGTAAATGTGTTATTATAGAGTTAATAGGATGATTTTTTTTGAAAAGAAAATCATTCATTACTCATAAGTGTTACTTGACTGGGAATTTAAACTACAAGTCTAGTCCTTACCATATTATGTAAATATAATATATTTTAATGTAGGCTGAAAATGGGAGGTATTGCAATAAGTAAAATTAGTACATACAGTTATAGTATATTAGTATGATATTTTAATACTTTTATAAGATGTCCTAACTCTTTAGAAATTAGCATTTAAAAAAATTATAACTCTGGCACTCTCTTTTCCACAATGTCTTTTGAAAAACGAGAATAGTTATTTAAAGAAACTATTCCATGACTAGAAAACAATTCATTTTCATCATATTTTCATCATCATCATATTTTTAAATAATTGAATTTTAAATTTTAATAAGTATAATAGTTATAATATAATTTATAACATTACGTGGGATGTTAATACTAGTTGGTATTGATCCTGTTTCTACAAGCTCGTGATTCTCGCGGACGTCGATCACGAAAGATTTTCGATCCAATTTCTCCAATAATCCATCATAATCCACGTTTTCGTAAACCGACATTTTCCTTTTGTAAATTAGTTAGTAGGTAGGTATATATAGTGACAGCGTTCAGTGTTTTATTTGTCGTAGTGTGTCTAAAAAGTAAAAACACTGTAGACTATAAAAGTGTATTGTGTACCTATACTACAAACGTGAGACGAGTACTGAATGGTGATGACAAGAAAACAGGTTTAGTAATATCTACTATAATGTAAATCATTAGCTGCTGAGACGTTGAATACAGCGAGGAGGGAGATTAGCCAATTTCCCAAGTAGGTACTTATGACTTGTAAATTATAAAAACGATGTGCCGAGGTGTGTAAGAATTATTTGAAGTAGGTACCTATCCGTTCGGCTCCTAGATGTGTGATTCTAAAATTTTTATATAATCCATGCGGTTGTAGGTCTTGATTAAGGAGTTTGTTGCTAGTAGGCTTGGATTAATTCACGACTTCTATACGTTCATAAAAAATTATTTTGTGGTGCTCCCAAATCAACCGACTTAACTAACCTAACCGACTGGTGCCCTAGGCCTGTAGCCTACTCAACTTATTATCAGGTGAATCAGACCCTGTGTGGTTGTAATGTAAGGATACTTACTAAGAAGGCTACACAGACACAGAACCACAAAAGCGTCTCTGAAGTGTCAATTTTATAGTTGGAACATGAAAATATAATATTACGATATTTAAGTACTGCTCATATGATGCTGAGGACGAGTTGCAATATAGCAAAATGCTTTCCACCTTCCACGTGTGAGTTAATACTTACTATTGTTTTATCAATATTGCCTAGGTATATTTGAAGCAATAACAGAGAAATTTAGAAAAACTATACGCTAGCTTGAAAAATTGAACGATTAAACTTAATATATTATATAAAAACAAATAATATCTCATTTCATAAATAATATATCGTTTATGAGTCGAGTCCATGTCAATTAATAATTAGGGTACATAACATCGAGGTTTGATCTCCTAAGAAATCGTATAACATTAGAAAGATATCGTTAATCGTAACACAATTTTAGCTGAAATCTTCTACGGATTAGAGTTAAAAAATTAATTAAATTAAAATTAAAAAATAGCAACAATTTGCCGTCCCGTATATTATTTATTTGTATAATATAATATCGTATACAGTTAAAACTTAAGTCGAATTTGATGACGCGATTTCGGAAAATATTGATTGTAATATTGCAGTAACAATAAGCGATTGTCATTTGTATTGAATAATATTTAATACATAGATATTAAATCTAATCTAAGCTTGTATTAATTTTCTCTCTGGTCGAGAAAGTCGACAAGTCGGCTGCAGTCGGCGGTGATCGAATGATTTTATAATGGGAGGTAATATATATTTTTTTTTTAATTATATCTACACTTTTTTTTGGTTAATAGGAAAATTTCATAAATATAAAGATGACATTGAAAAATGGCCATGGAGTAGATCAATCCATTTAACCACCACGGACTGCAACTTTATTAGGTAGGTATTCATATCTCACACCATAATATAATATAATTATTTATAGACAGTGGTTAATGTGGTAGAAATGTTAAAGGGGGATTATAATCACCAACAATTGAGGAGCGTTCCTTTACCAATTTTTTTTAGGTAGCCCATATTATAATTTTTTCTTATACACATATTTGTCTATAAAAAGTTTTATGAGGTGTAAATGTGATAATTACTAACGCCATTTAGCGTCCCTTCGGACGTGAATTTAAAGAGACTTGAATTTAAGGGGATGCATAATCTTATCATAAATAAGAAGGGGGACTCCGTTCCCCTCACCCTCCACTTTAACCACTGTTTATAGTACCTAGCTAGTATAGTAATATAAGACCAGCATTTATTGTTGTTACCCATGTTGTAATATATTGTATTTTAATTATATATAATATATAATTATATTACAATGTATTGAATTTTTGATATCGTCAAACGTAGACGTTCGTAATCTTTCGAAAGGCTTACAGCGAAGTGGAATTATAAGATAATAGAATAATAATTAGGTTATTAGGCATTAGATATTAACTATAGTAAGTAGCTAATTTAGTCCGTCGAACGCTATCAGCTGTAGCAATTAAACACAGCTCACTATTACATTTTTAAAACGACTCGATTTATATACCAATATATATATATATACAACATTCTACGGTGTATGTTTTATTTAAATATATAATAATAAATAATCGTTATAATAAAAGTTTGTAGGTTTAGTAACGATAGGACTATGATAGGAATAGGCGGTAGGTACACCGTACACAATAATAGCCAATAGGTAATAATGTAATATACCTTTCTCCTCTTATTACTGATTCTAACCAATAGAATATCCAGTGGTATTTTCCAATTTTTCTTTAAAGTATACAAAAGTTTTTTTTTTTAGCTAATTTAAAGTTTTATATGAGATACATCAAACTTCACACACGTTGGATAAAAATCGCATTCTTAGAAAAAATAATTATTTTGAAAATATTTCATCATCATACACTTTTTAAAATTAAAATTGAGATTAATCAATCCAAAATAGTTTTGATAATTTGAATTTCATAATTTACCAAAACCCATTGATATAGAATTCTTGTTAAATTTGCTCAACCGTGCTCTAAAACGCCGTATTGTAAGATATATTCTGGCGTCAAGTGGATTATAGGCGTATAGGCGTGTCCAGACCTTGGTGGCTAGCGAGGCACAAGACATTTTCAAATCAGCAATACCTTTTTTTAGTTATATATACGTTTTATATAGATATAAGATTTTTTTAAAATATAAATTACGACGACATTTTTATTGTTTTTAAAAAACAAATAATTTTTATAAATAATAGAATGCATTTTGTAACCTTTTTCTTCTCCTGGCATGATTTTTTGTTGAACACAATCCGCCGAGGGGGTAACACGCTTATGATTAGGCGCTATAAATGGTAATCGAACAATACGGAAAATTAGATAAAAAGGTAAATACAGGAATGTGCACTATTGGTGTGTTCAATAAAATAATGATCGATGGACAATTTTTAATGTATACTTAGAGCTACACCGGAAGTTGGAATACAGGCCTTTATAGTAGATATTGAGTTTTAGACATCCGCACAGCCCACTCGATGCAAAAGGTCACTTCTTGTCATTTATGTACCAGATTCCATAACAATAGTGCTTAAAATAGTTATGTAAGAAAAATTAAATTTACGGATTCTCTTAATAAGTACTATATCTATGTATGTCAATATGATACGAAAGTATCATAATATGGTTTTCAAAATGTAATATAGTAATTAAAATGGACGCACCGTAGCTCCGCATGAATAAAATTATTTTGAAAGTCCGCAACTCCGCATGCACCGTATGTCCGCACGGTCAAAATAATTAACACACAGTAGCTCCGCATTCTAAAAATATTTTTAACACCGAAAGTCCGCATGACATATTATGTTTATTGTAAATTGTGTTAATTATTGATATATTATAAAATGGCCACGATGCATGCGGAGTTACGGTGCACTGATAAAAATAATATCACAATCTTGATCGATGCTTAAAAAATTGGAAATTAGCAACTTTTTCACTGAGTTGGCTTAGCAACACAATCCGACACAATAATTATTATCGCTTACGATTAATAATGTACGAGTTTACAAACCACATTTTAGTTTTAGATTGTTAGGGGGAGGGAGGGTTAGTTTACTTTGAAAGAAGTCTGAGAAATGAGAATATCGTATCTATATACGTATATAGGCAAACAGAAAAATACCTTTTTAAAATAAAGTTACTTAAAACAATTATTAAAAAATCGTACAGAAAAATCTGTCGGAACTGTTATACTATAATATCTTATATTGACTATAAAGTGTATCTATAACTCTACCTATGTATTCTTGTCCAATATCAATGTTGATATAATATGATATAATATGCGTGTAATAAGGTTTTAGTGCATATATGTCATTAGATGGTATAGGTTTATTATTCGCTTATGTACTATGTACCGAATTCGTATCGGAATATTTATAAACATGTAACGACGTAAGGTAAATGTTCAGATATAAATCTTGAGTTTATGTAGCTTGATTATGTAATAACTGTAGGTGTCTACTTTCAAACGCCTAAATAAATAAATATGCAATGTTGTCATTTTTACTTCCGCAGTTCCGCATACCTATAAAGTTATCGCATTCCAGTTACATAAATTTTATTTAATAATTATAGTGTACCGATGAATCGCAATCATTTTTACAACTATTATTTACTAGTTATTAGTAGGAACTATTATTTACTAGTTATTAGTAGGTACTATTATAATAATATATTCTATTTTCGGTTAGATTTTTTATTTCTTCTTTAGAACATTAAAATCAGCCTTTTATTATATAATATTGTACAATTGTATTCATCACAATAGCACGTGAACGTGGTAGTAGTTATAAATATTATTATATTTTATAACAATTAAACTATCTTTTTATTCGTTAAAAGTTTAAACGACAACAACTCAACTATAACATTTAACCATAAACAACTTAATACTTCTGTCGATTACATACTTAAAATAAAACTTAGGTACTATTGTTTTATAGGTAAAATTATCTACGTAATAGAAAGAAACAACGCGTAGACTAATTGAATAATAAAAACAACAACTATGATCAAGATACCATATATATGGGTGTCATTCGATTATCTCGATATTTAAAATATCTCACACTTATGTATTAGCGTTAATTAAAATTAGTATTTTACATGAACACGTTTTTATACAGGTGTAAGGTAGGCGTATAATACAGTTTAGTATAGGTATATATGAAACATGCATCCACCATAATGCAGCCAGTTGTATAAATGTGAGGATTAAAAGTGTTCAGTTTTTATTATTGTTTGCATGTTACCTATATCGTATTTTGTTCAGTAGTAATAATAAGTAGGGATTTGTGCGGTGTGATGGAATATTTCAACAGATTTCAACAGATTTCATTGGAAGTTTCGTTTCAACGCGCATACAAGCATTTTATTTATAAATAAAATTAGTTAATTGTAGATATAAATAATAATAATATTTTATTATAATATATAATAATATTTCGGTCTGCAATTTAAAAAAAAAATGAATAAAGTCAACAGTAAAGTATGTGTCCACAATATCGTACCAATAACTTTCGATGATATAGAAATTGTTAAAGAATTTTTAATACAATTTTTTTTCCGACAAGAACCGTTAATAGTGTGTTTAAAGTTATTCGAAGATGTTAACTCGTTGGAAAAACTTCAAAACTATGGCTTCAGAACTTTGGATAATGGTGAGCTTATTAATAACATATTAATACAGTGCTAACTGGTTGTAAGCTTATTAAATATAACACACACATAATTATTATTACGATTAATACATACATATACATATAATTATTCAAATTGTTTGACCGATTATAATATACTAATTGTTATAGTTTATTTTTGTCACATTAATCTGTGCATTTTTAATAATTATTAACTACCTTAGTCTTTAAGTACCTATATCCCTATATATTTTGTGTACATAATATATGTATTAAGATTACATATAGGAATGTAATCAATAATCACTTTATACTTTTAGGACTTTTGCTTCAGAAATAATAATAGACAATAGTTATTATAGTAGGTAAAACTAATAAATTCTATTCGACATTTAATCCAACTGATAGTTATGGTACTTAACCTATTTTCGTTTTAGTTATCTATTCGGCTTGTTGTTATTTATAATTTTAAATGTACGTACCTTATGTACACGCTATAATTATTACTTTACGGTTTATATCATCCTATTATTCATTTATACCTACTGTCTATTATAGAAACTGATAAAACAGAAACCACTTTCTTTCAATATTTTAATCTCATTAAATTAAGTAATTAGTAATTATATTAATGTTTACTAATAACATGGTTTTTATTTTTAATTCGATGACTTATTTCCTAAATATAACACGCTGCATCAAAACTAGTACCCAAAAAAAATTCAGTACCCGGTAGATATATGTCGGTCTAGTTATAAGACAGTTGGATTAATTTATAAATTATAAACAATCCGATTAAAAATCATTAATTATACGCTTCTCTTTAATATTCAGGATTAACGTTAAAAGCAGTATCTCCGATGGGAGATTTGATAGGTGTGATTTCCAGCGAAATATTATCCAGAAATAACGAAGAACACAATAACTACTACGATGACGATAGTGATCAGGAAGACAGTGTTAAGTTTAAGAAGTTTATGACGCTTTTTCAAAAAGTCGGACAAAAATCAGACGTATTTAAAATGTATCCTACGTTAAACCGTGTTATGGATATTAAAATAGTTGCGGTAAATGAAGCATTCAGAGGCCAGGGAGTGTGCAAAGCTTTGTTAGATAAAACTAAGTACGTATGTATCATGTAGGTATGTAATTATATACAACGTCTATATTATATTACATCTTTTACTGAAGCTGTTTTTGTGCGAAATTTATGATCATAACAAATTAATTAAAATTTGATAATTTATACCTAATATAGTGATTAAGCTACAATTTAATTTTTAACCTCAGTTTTGAAAACTTTATATTAATTATTATACAAACGTTATAATAAATTATTTTATTACGCATTGTAATTACAGCCCAGTGATCCGGGATTCAACGTTTTAGTTCCTAACATTCCTAACTCTCAGGCCTTTAAAACTACTCGTATTCTTTTTTCTGTTCATTATTATAGATACTTACCTAGGCATACCAAGTATATATAAATACCACTGGTGACTTCATCAAGAATTATATTTGTATATTAACATTTCAAAAACATTATTATTCATAAAACTTTCCCCTTACGAGAACCTTAATTATAACCTAAAGGTTACGCCACCCAGGGCATTATTTTTTTTTATTCTTTAGAGGATACCACACCCGTATGTATTTTACAAACATAGAACATAGCAAACCTGTGTTCACTAGAACCAATTTTGTGCTATTGGATTTAAAATTCGAATTATCTCTTCTATTTGAATTTAAAGTTAAGAACATTATCTGTGACTCCACGGAGGTTTTTTACGAAATTTTAATTTTTATATGAGTTATGACTTTTTGAAATTGTAATAGGTTTTTAAAACTGTCATAATTCTTTCTAAAAATACTATTTCAGAGAGTTGGCGTTGGAGAATGAATGCTCAATGTTACGTATCGAATGCAGTAGTTATTATTCAGCCAGCGCGGCGGAGAAACTTGGATATCAGTGCGTGTATTCATTGCGCTACCGAGAATATAAAAACGAAAAAGATGAATTGATATTCGATTCTCCACCCCCTCACGAACATTTTAAAGTTTATACACTTCCTGTGAAAAAATATTGACATCGAAATAATATGGGTACAAATATATACAAAACAAAATCAAATAGTATTGTGTATGTTGTTATTATCATAATAATAGGTTTCTGTGGTTTATGTTTTAGATTCTGAACGGAGTGATGGAATCACTTTTTTTTGTGTCTGTCATTACGTTTTGGGGCAGTAAAAATGCTTTGATTTTCTTAAACAGCAACTTTTCTGAAAATAAAGTGAATGTAGATGGTATTTGGGCAAGTAAAAATCCAACTTTTTCAGAACTTTTTAAAAGCGTCGAAAAAACGATAAAAAATTACGAAAAAACGGGAAATTTTACACAAATTCACATTTTGACAAAATACATTTTTTTTAAATGGTCTAACTTAAAAACAAAAATTGCAAACACTTGAAATTTTCACCAAATCTTTATAATGGCTTTTTCTATACATGGTTAAGTTTTCAAAGTATTTTGACTTATATTGACTTATTTATAGACAATTTAAGTTTTCGATTTTTGTAATTTTTTTTTTTTTAAATATCTATAAAATGTATTTGGCTGTCAGAAAACTCTTGAAAATTTAATACAATACTTATTTATTATAAGTTATACTTATCGTAACTAAAAAATATCAGAGATCGTTTAACTCAAATTTTTTTTATAAGCTCATAAATTTCAAATTTGTATAAAATATGTTAAAATCGCGATGATTTGCAAGTTATTTTGTAGTTGAAAATTCATAAAATGTTTACTGTTTATACTTAAGGATTAACATTTTAACACTAGGTTAACCATAAGTTACTCTTCAAAAAGCTATAACACAATTTCTACTGGACTTAAAGAAAAAAAAATTTTGACCGTTTGAAATTTAAATTTTTACGAAATTGCATACTATTGCATTATATTTCAATTTAAATATAAAATACTATATTATTATATATCCATTTTAGACCAACATATTATCTCCGTTCAGAATCGTTATTCGTATACAATGATACCTATCATTGCATTTAAATTTAACAAATCCATTGTAATGACCTATCCTATAAACGAGGTGCACTCCACCCCCAGGCCACAACTGTACAACAGAGCGAGGCCCATCCGGTTTTTTTTATACCTACATATATAATTGAAATGATACATGTATAATGTATAAAGAACGAACACAACCTCAAAGGGACTTAGGAGTACTTTACAAAAAAGGGTTGGTATGTAAGTAATTATTTGAACTTTATAATATAATTATACCTATTTATATAATGTAATATGCCTATAGGCTATAGTCTGCAGAAAAGTTTAAAAAAAAGTATATTGTTATCAAATTGGAAAATATTTAACATAACGGCATTTGAAAATTATTATGAATTAAAATTAAAAATATATAAGCTTTAGACTGGTAACACCATACAAACACTTGGTGGAGAACGTCATGGACACTATACCTACAGAATATGAGTGTTTGATACTTAATAGTTTAATGCATAACCTATGTAACTTTGTAACTGATGCAAAGTGCAAGGTACCTACCTAAATTATAACGGTTTTGTATGTCTAATACTGTAATACTTAGGGGCTAGGTAGATATATCTGCTGTAACTTAGGTATATAAACTTTTAACTTGTAAGTACAGCAACGTATGACTCATCTAAACGAAAAATACCTAATTTTACTTGGTAGACACTTACTTGACAAGTAATTATTGAAGTTGGTATATGGTTTTAATGGACATTTGGAATAGTTTAGTTGTTAAATATCTACCCTAATATTATTTCGTGTGGAAATAATTAATCACGTCATATAGTGGCGTACAACATTCATTATTATATATTGATACTATTTTTAGACGGTTATATTATACATTTGAAACATTTTAATATTTAGACAATTTTTTAAAGGTTTAAAGATGTTTCACGTTTTTCATGAAATGTTGTACAAGTACAAATTATAGGTACAATACCTACTTATAACTTACATATCACTATCCGTACGATTGAGATTACAAAAAATCTAATTACCTACTTAATATGACTAGTGTATTTGACTAGTTACAATCTTAATATGTCAATAATTTAATTACAATAAGTTAATCAAATCATGTGTAATTTAATAGGGATTCATATTCGTAGGATATTAATCGGACGATAATAAACATCATATAAATACCCATTAACCTAACCTATATAATATGTACCATGTATATACATAGGTACTCTTTATTTTATAAACATTAATTTTTATAAATAGGTACCTATAATATTTAAATTAACTATGATTCATTTCAGTACTTATTTTTTTATTACTCATTTTTAAAAATAAATTTAAATAGTTTTCTAATGTTGTTATATCTTATGTAGAAATTTATCTTATAAATATATAATCGTTATAATTTTTGCCTATCTATTAATTGAACGAACATTTTGAATTCTAAATTAGATAAAATAAAACATCTTTCAACTCAAATGAATATTATCAATGCTAATTAGTAAATTTCAAATTTGTTAATTGCTATTATGTAAGAATTGCATATATAAATTAGTAATAAATTATCTAATATCTATATTCTATTTAGATACCCTATTGTCACTATTACAAGGGCGAAGTTTGAAGGGTTCAGAATTCGTTCATGTTAAAATTGAATAGATTATATCAAGTAAATTCAATGTTAAATCAAGTTAAGGAATATAAAACTTTATTTCAATATAAAATGTTACCTACTCAATATGATAAATAGAAGTACCGCTATTATTTTGAATGCAACAGATACTAATTTTTTGTATACTTAATAATTTAAATAGGTATATAAATTAATGGTAAGCAGTTCAGTTTCTAAATGAGCAGTCTATGAGTTCTAACTTGAGATCATAGATGTAATTATGTGGGTTAATATTAATTATACTTAGTATTCGAACTGAAAATAGGTATAGTAGAGTACAATATTATGCACACGAAGTTTAGAACTCTTTGGTTTAGTAGCAAAAATACAAACAGAAAATTACAACTTATTTTGTTATTTTTCATTTAGTGGGAATTAGCAGTACAGTGCCTATTTAAATTGTATATCAATACATTATTCACTTATAAAAATTATTATGAAAAATCAAGAAACAATTATCCAATTGCCTATCAAATATATCCAACAAAATATACGCTGTCAAGCTTTCAAACTCTTAAATGCGGAATTGTCCTCTGGGATACCTCTGCCCCCTATGCAAGTATCATACTAAAAAGGGTCCAAATATTTGTTTTACATGTGATTGCTACTAAACTCATCATCTCTAGGTGAAGATCTGCTTAATATCCTTCGTTTATACAAACACAGGCATGCATACAATCTTCAATGTTCTTACAAGAAAGACCAAATATCATATATTCCTATAACAAATTACCTTCAGAGTCCCTTCTCGGTTCACTCGTTCATCAGCCTTCTTCTTTATTCTCTTTTCACTGGTTAACTTCAATATAACAACTCAATTATCCTGCATTCCTGCTCATGCATACTGCAAACCATAACCATATTTTGTTTGAAATATTGTCAGCCCTTATTCGCCACGTTTCAACTTTTCAATTTAGTATTATTTTATTATGTACCTAGATATTTTTTGTCTTGTTTTTTTTTTTTTATTGAGCATATCTCTTATATATAAATAAATATAAATGTAAATATAAAATTATTGTTTTCTGATTATCATATTTGTTTTATTCATTAGCTAAAAAAACTAAATACTTATTAATATTTAGTTAAAAATCTAAATACTTCGTCAATCATGCCATTATCTCAACTTCTATACTTATATACTTGTATAACTTAAAACTAATATTTAATAATATATTAATAACAAGGCATTTTTTTTTTTTTTTTTGACTTATTAAAATTTAAATAATACTTTAGAGTTTTCATAGATTAAATACATTGTATTTGTATACTTAACAATGGTTTCGTAATCACAAATAAGTGAAATTTCTATAATTAACTATAATTAATGACTTAGCATAACATGCTATTACTTAGAATCAACTGTTATCCATTATATCTACATGTTGATATTCAAGAAGAGAAAGTAAATAAAGAAAAAGTTTATATTTTCTTAAATATACTATTTAAATTAAATTTGGATAGAATAATTAAGACAATGATACTTAATATGTTGTATAATAAAAATATAATTTGAAAAACATAACAATTCACTATTTATCAAAAATAAACAAAATACCAACATTTCAATCTTGTTCTAAACTATAATATTGAGATTTCAGTTCATTTATGTGACTCCCATCCAACCCAGCCCTCTGAATAATTGAAAAGACTGAAAAACAAAGGAGTTTTGAATTATTAAAAATATATTTAGTTAAAAATGCTTAAATAATGTATACTTTTTATAACCCAGGTCCGCTAAAAGCTGACAAGCTTTCAAACTTCTTATTCCTTTAGCACAAGAAAAAACGATACTTAAATTTTTATCTGGTTTTGGAAAATTGTATTTTTCTAAGAATACACTGGGAGTTGATTGAAAAGCAGTACTTAATTCTTGGACTATAAAATTAAAAAATGAAATTATGAAGTTCAATTGATATATAATATACGTTATTATACATTTAACAATCTTAGCATACGTGGAATATTGTAGCTATTTGGTAAAACACCTGTAGCAGCCAATTCTTCTTTATTTCGCACATCAATTATCAATGCTTCATTTTGGTTGATACACTTTTTAAATTGTTCATAGTTCATTTCATTAATTACTGGAGAAGATATACCACCAATATTTCGACTTTGGCTGAACATATTTGAATCTGCTGTTTTTTTATCTTCAACATTTTACAATATTGCATTAAATATCTTATATATTGGCTTGATTTAAAGAACATAACTAAACAAGATAATATTTTTCTATATTATAATATTTAAATAGTTTTATAATATTTTTGAAGTATGATCAATGATATAATATCACTATTAATTTAAATTTAAAAAATATCTATTTCCAAAAATCTTACCAATTAACAATTACCACACAGTAAATTTTTATGAATAAATCTTAATTCTGAATATTTATGTTATAGTTGAGAATACATAATTAATATATATTAAAACACATAAGTTCATAAAAAAAATTACTTAACTTTCATTAATCAAAACAAATCATATAGGAATGGGAAAGAATAGAAGTTAATTACTCTTAATAACTTAGAAGTGAAAAACAACTACTAAGATAGAACAACTAGATTTAAGCATAACTTGAATTTATAATAATATCATGGATTAGATAGTTTTGTTATAATAATATACTTGAAAGAACTTATTGTAGTAGCCAATTCCTCACAACATTAATTAAACAACTTACAGAATAATTTTGGTTTTGTTTTCTCCAATAATTTACTTGATGAAAAAGGGCGTCTTCGTATAATTAATGAAGCAAATTGATATCTTACAATTTTGAACATGATTTATGTTAAAATTATTACTGAAGTAGTAAATTAATTTCGCGAATATTATATAGTTACAGCCATTGTAGGACGATAAGATAAATTAGTAATAAAAAAGAAAATTGGGGTACATTAAAAAACCGACCATAATGAATGATAATGATTAGAATTAAATTATTTAAATTGATATCACGGATGTCGTTGATATCAGTGGACAAAACAAAACGCTAAACGTACTCATACCAATAACAAATAATTTTTATTAATTTATTAAGCAAGTTATAGTAATTTTATTTGTAGAAAACAGTTTGCTGCATTATAAGCAGTTGTGTGCTACTTGGTTGAGAATTTGCCAAAACGAAAAAAAAATTATTTGGTGGAAAATGTTTTCAGATAATATGATAAGCTTACTACATCTATGGGATATCTGTGGATATCGTTAACTTTTAGATTCTGAACAGAGAGATGAATGTATAGACACAGAATAGAATAATTATAGATTTTACAATGATGTGTATTTTTCAGATTTTGAATAGAGGGATGAATATATTGACTATACGATGATGTGTGTTTTTTAGATTCTGAACTGAAGTGATGATTGTATAGATTAGGTATATCATGATTAATAATTTTTTTTGTATCTGACAACAACTTTTGGAGCAGTTAAAATGATTCGATTTCTTTATAGGTACGGCAACTTCTCTGATAGGAAAGTGAATCTAGTTATTACTTTGGCACATTTAAAGTTAAACATTTCCAATACTTTCTATAGCGTCCAGAAAAACCATAAAAATTATGGAAAACAGGAATTTTTACGCAAAATCACTTTTTGACAAAGAAAATTTTTTTAAAATACTTTTTCTTAACTGAAAAACGAAAAACTGCAAATACTTGAAATTTTCACCAACATTTTATAATAGCGATTTCTATACATGGTTAAGTTTTTGAAGTATACTGACTTTTTTTGACCTATTTATAGACAATTGAAATTTTCTACTTTTCTAAGTATTTTTTTTAAATATCATTAAAAAGAAATTGGCTGTCTAAAAAAAATCTTGAAAATTTAATTCAAGGTTTATTATAAGTTCCACATATCGCAATTGAAAAAAATCAAAAATCGTTTGCACTAATTTTTTTTATAAGCTCTTAAAGTTTAATTTTTATAAAATATTTCAAAATCACGATAATTTGCAAGTTATTTTGTAGTTGAAAATTCATAAAATTTTTAGTATTTATACAAGGTTCAAATTAACTCAACGTTATCTATAAGTTTTTATTCAAATATTTATAAAAAAAATTTCTACCGGATTTTCAGAAAAAAAATGTATGATCATCTGAAATTGCATAAAGCCATAAAATAACGATTTATCCACAAATGATTTTCAATATTTGTAATAACTTAAAAACTATAAATCGTAGAAACGAAACCATTACCAGTTGTTTACATTGGCATTTTCTTTAAGTATTTTTTTTTTTTAGTAATTTTTTCATTTTTTAGTCATTTATAGATATGTATTTGAGATATTCGACTTTTTAATTTTTTTATATTTGTTCATAAAAAAAATTCGCTGAGACTAAACACTTATTTATGAAAGATCCCATAGATGTTGTTGTTACTGTCCTTCAAAAATTATTGAAATACATAAGCAGTAAGCACAATTATTTTTATAGGCGTTTGAAGTGTAAGTACTGAATCTAATATACCTATTACAATTATTATAATATAGTATATTATACTTACATATCCTTGACTAACAAATCATCCTTATTCAAAATCGTTTTTTGTATACAATATACCTATCATTGCATATTACATTCAAATTTAACAAACCCATTAAATGACCTATCCTATGAGGCTATGAACGAGGTGCGCCCTACTGTATGTCTGTATAGCAGTGAGTCCTCGGTGGATAATTTGTTTAACTACCTATAGATAAAAATAATTTGGCCGTCCAAAACATCTTGCAATTTTAATACAAAGTTAATTATAAGTTGGATTTATTGGAACTAAAAAAAATTGAAAATGGTTTATCACAATTTTTTTTTTTTTATTAGCTTCTAAATTTTAAATTTTTATGAAATATTTCAAAATTACGACAATATACAAGCTTGTATTTAAAACTATAATGTATTATTATTCTTCAATTGACAATTTATACTCAATTATTAATAGAAATAATGATTGTTACCTATATTTAATTATGACAACTATTGAGATTCCTACTGAGATGTAATTAATAACATGTACATAATGTCATAATATAATATTGAATTAATGCTCTGAAAGATCTCGTATTGTTAATCCATTTTTGAGTATTGTACTTAATTTGTTGAGATGATCTATACTGTAATTGATTGCAGAATATAAGATACAATTATAATCAAGCTATTATTGATTACCTATTTAAAATACGATCAGTAGAAGTTAGAATTTCGTTTGCAACACTTACACTTCTCATACACATTGTTTTCGCTATATCGGGTTCACACTTATGCACATCCGTCACATCGTTTGACATTTTGTACCAGATTAGTTCTATAGGCACTGTTTATTTCCAAAATTATAATATTTTCCAGTTTTACAATCATCATCTGTTGTGTATGTCATTTTATCACAGAATATTGTCACTGTCATCAC
Organism: Chaitophorus viminalis; assembly: GCA_025469195.1. Taxonomy (NCBI): domain Eukaryota; kingdom Metazoa; phylum Arthropoda; class Insecta; order Hemiptera; family Aphididae; genus Chaitophorus; species Chaitophorus viminalis. Next base: position 36,506 of record JAIPRK010001615.1, read on the forward strand.
AAATGAAACGTTCATAAAAAATGTCGTGACTTTTGAAGGTGTCATTTCGTTGTATTTGAAAATTCTCTGTTCAAAGATTTGTATACAAAGGCCGCAATATGCCCACACAAAACAACAGTTTTTGATTAATCCATTTATTTCATACAAGTATTGCACGTTCTATTGTCCTCTACTCCTGTTGTAGTTTGAAAAAATATTTTGATTAATTCGTATTTGTACAACTGTTACGTTATTAATTTTAATTTGATTAAGTGAATTAAGATAAATAATTCATACGTGATATATTCATTCATGTTCACTTTTATCATATACTACCTACACACCTGCACATCATTGACTCAACATTTATTTATTTGCTGACTGCACAACTTTTACTACATCACGAAAAAATTAAAATATTGTGCATTGTTTGTTAAAATAGTAATGTCTAAAATTATTAAGTGTTCATTTAAATGATAGTCTTTTACAACTTTTTCACTATTGTTGAAATGTGAGGTATGCAATATATAATTTAGTGGCGGCTCGTGGGTCAATTAATAATAGTCGGTAGTGAACTTTTAATAAATCTAATTGATTTCACAGATATAGGTATAGTAGCAGAGCGAGTCCTCGTCCGGTTTTTTTTCATTTCATTTTCCATATTTATATAGGTCGGTACCCCGCAAATATTAATTAATTAATTAATTAATTATTATTATTAATATTTTTAATAATATAATAGAGTCTAAACATTTGATATTAATTAACGTTAAAATAACGCTGCATTGAATAAAACATTCCTATAGAAATGTTTGACACTGAATTGTCATTAAATATAATATTGTTGGCACCACGAATGCCACATAATTAAAAAACATGTATTTAAATAGATTAAAATAATTCTAATTTCTCATATTACTAAACGTGAATGTTAATGAGTAATCAATACTAGCAAACACCACACAACACACGTTTATTAAAATGAGTAACCAGGTTGCTAGAAAGTGCATTCATGCAGCAAACAGTTGCACTAAGCAATCTGGCTAAAACGTTATGTTTACTGATTGAGTAAACTGTTTATTACAAATATTCACTAAAACGTGCTTAATTTAAGATGCATATAATCATGATTCGTGACTGTAAACATAGATTAATATAGTATTGCCTGGATTAGATTGTTCTGTTTAACTAGGGTTCTGAAAAATTCCAAACCTCTATTTTATTCTTTTAGGTTTTAAGGGTTTAATTATAGAGAATATTTTCTTAGGGGGTCATGACATCATAAAACAAAACGGCTGACCACATTTTATAGGTACTCATAGTTTTAAAGGTTCTGGTTTAGCGATTTTTTTTTCTATTTTTACTTCTTTTCTGAGGTCCTAACTATATTAAATGAAACAACTGACCAACTTTCATGCTCATAGTTTAAGCAGTTCAAACTAGGCAAATTTTTCCATGCTAGCCCTTTTCAAAATAATTTGCAATCATTGAGTTTAATGTTAATTATTATTAAATTTTTGGTGTAATCACAGATTATATTTATCTTTTATAATATGCAATGCATTTTTCAGATTATTTGTTTTAAAAAAATAATATGGCTTTCACATCATTTTTGTAGCATGTATAAGTGTAAATTTTTGATTTTTTTCAATCAAAATATAAAAATCGTAATAAAATATGCAGCTGATTATAAAGATATGACCTGCGACCAAAAGTGTGAGTGTAGTTCTTTGTGACTCAGTGAGTAATATAAATATTATAAACTATATGGTGAAGATATTTAGGTCTTTGGCAGTTAATATAATAATAATTATTCAATGTCTATAAAATTAGAACAATAAGTAATTCATTATAAACATTGGGGTTAAAATTGTATTTTAGAGAATATTTTTTAAATTTTTTGTACCTATGATGTTGCATTTTTATTTTTTATGAATGAATTTCACTGTAAGACTTGTAAGATTTTATATTTTTATTGATAAAATATTAAATTAACAAATATTAGAAACATAGTACAGCCAATTGCAAAAACAAAAATTGTAATATTTCTACAAAGTAGATTTAAATATGCAAAAAAACTAAAAAAAAACATTTAAACTACAAAAATATAAAAGGAACAATTAATATTAGATTTATAACATATCAATGTATCATTGAAATGTACTAGCAAATATTACGTGAAACATATATCGAAATATGTCATTACATATCACAATTAACACATATTTATTTTATGTTTATAGTCAGTGGCGGATTTACAGGGGGGTCCCTGGGGTCTGGACCTCCTCCCTGGACGCCGATGTAATCTTATATTTATATTATATAAATTTAGTTCCATTTCAATTTTATCAAAATGATAATGATCGACGGACAATGGTTGTATATTATACGGATTGTATCCCATGTCTCAATGATTATACTTAAGAATTTGACACATGGTATACGATAGAAATACATATAATTTTTTAGGACCCCAAGAAAATATTGAAAATTTACACTGTAAATAGTAATATGATTAATTTACAGAATTGCAAAAGTATTTAATATATTTACTATAATGGAGTAAAACAGTTGATGTATTCTGTAATATGATTTTATAATAACCTAGTTTGAAAAAATTATGCATTTATCAATAAGTACATATGCTACTTGCTACAACCACAGACTATATATCATATTATATCTAACATTTTACTAAATACTATTTTTTTATCATACTTCTAAAGCAATATATGATAAGCGAAAGTCGTTATATAAATATTGAATACTTTAATATGAAATAAATGATTTTTACTTGGGATACTGGATTAATTAATTCTGTATTTTGTTACTACTAAAAGAGTGTATTGGTTTATAAAATATACAACAAAAATATTCATCATTTAGTCTTAAAATTAGAGTGAAATAACTAAAATTTTGAAAAATTGTAACAAAGATATGCATTAAGATTTAATAATAATAATCTATGTAGTAAAGGTAAACAATTGTACATCCAAACTATAATATATAATCGATAATTGGTTAATATACTTTTTATTAAAAACAAACTTAATTTACTAAAACTGTTATCATAAGCACATTTATACTAAAATATAAAATAATTAAATTTATTCTACTTGTATAAATTTAAAATATTTGTTAAATTTTAAATATTACTAAGTAGCAAGTATATATTTGATAGAATAAGTAAATTTTATCACATATAATAAAGGTACCTAAATAAAAGGTTACTTCACTTTTTCATTTGGTCTGTTCCCAAATAAGGTTTCAAAATTTCATCCAAGTCTAAAGTCTGTCCTTGAACACCTTTTCGTAGGCAATTTTGGTACTGTTCAAACTTTTTAGCACATCTTTTGTCGTCATAATCTCCTTTCATGTAACACTCAGTGAACCAAGAACTAAAACATTTTTGATATTCATCTTTCATTTGATTGCAGGACACATGGTAGCTATCCATATTGCAGAAGTTTTCCTGAACGCTGGACTTATTTATTCTTTAATATAACTAGGTATACTCAGATAGTTTATCAGTGTTTCATTAGATCATCGGATTTCAACACAAATGACAGTAGTCACCAAAACGCTACGGAATTACAACATTTTCCAGCAGTCATTTGAATGAGTATGAACTATGAACACAATACAACGCATATATTAATTAATAATTAGTGCGTAATAATAATTGTTTTCGTAGTCGCTTCACACAGACAAGAGTAAGTTACAGTAAAACTGGAAAACGGACCACTGACCGAGCCCACCAGCACTTTGGCACCGGCGTTCTGATCGAAGTGCGGGTGTAATTTTAATGCGATCAGAAGAACAGCGATGGTGAACAATTGATTTATCTGGATTGAGGAATAATGAATATTACAATGAACTATGAATAACTAGTCTTGTTCTCACAATCTCACTGTTCTTTTCTCATTTCAACGAACTGAACGAACCATACGAACGCTATTAAGTATAAAGTTTATTAGTCTATAGACATAGAAGAAACAGAAGTTACGATAGCCTATAGTAATTTCTTAGAAATTAGTACGAATACTTGTACATGGTGATCACACTTCACAAAACCGGGTTTTTATCATTGGCAACTCGTGGATAATCCAAGGCCGTGTCGTAGACCTTTTTTTATCATAGATAATGAACGAATTCAGTTTTTTTATTCGTTTATTATCTATGGTTTCTATAAATTTCTGCATCCGGGAAGAGAAAAGAATAAGTCGATTTTTGGCTCCATGAGATCATGGAGTGTGAACAAAAAATACATCATATAACCTCAAAACAAATAAACTCCTCGGTTCTTTACTTTTTTGTATTCGTATTTTTCGTACACGTTTTTGCTAACAGTGAAGTGTTTTAGGTGTTAATTTTTAGTTCTCAGCTAAAGTAAGTACGAATTTATTATTTCATCTGAACTGTGTTTGTTTTACTCTTTTTAATTGTCATCTAGTGGTTTATCGTATTCATTTGCTGTTCTCGGCACTTCGTTCCGTCGTAACACAATAACACAAGGTTCAGTGGTTCAGTTGTTAATTATTTACTGTTTGAATAATTGTATCTTGTGTTGGTATAGCCGCGTTTCACTGTGTTACTTAAATAATTGCATTTGTCTAAAAAATCTAATGCCTAACTTGTATGGTTGTGTTAATGTGATGTGGGATGATAAATAAAATTTGATCTTCGTCCGTTGTTCATTATTACTGAATTAATGCTACAAATAACTTAAAGGAAATACGTAAAGCTTGTATTTGTATTTTACTTAGTCATTGTATGAACATTGTTGCTGTCATGTTTTTATTCGGAACAATTGTAGCTTCTAAGTGTTTTTTGGGATTTTTTTATTCAGATATTTTCACAAATAATGTATAAATAAATGATTCAAAATAAATAAATTCTTGATAGTTTTACTATTGAGATTGTATTCATTGAAATATAATTCATACCTATGTAACAATTTCATTATATTGCTGAATATCATGTTGATGGTTATGTTTATTTACTTAATTCTAGACGTATTTTTATTCTATATATTCTTTCTTTTTATTTATTCTAAGCTTCGACAACTATGTCTGTTAGCTTTAAGATAGTAATGGTTAATTTGGGAACAGTATGGTTTTGGAACAGGCCTGTGTATATGTGGCATGGCTTCATCGCTAAATCCTTGGGTAGTCATCCATCTGGGAGCTAGCAATATTGGATGGTATTTAGCCGCAGCACTGATCAGCAATTTTGGTTAATCATTCTGCCATGCCATGCCACTATTATTATATATTATGTTTAGTGTAAATAACTATGATGATTTTATACCGCCCCAGATTGAATATTGTGTTGAAGGTTTGATCTGAGATTGTCACTACTAAATTTTCTATTTTAAAATTTCTGTTAATTTTTATAAATTTATATCATATACTTCTTAATCACAGAGCATAGATAAAATGTTGACATATTTTAATTTCAGATAACATTTAAAAATGACCAATTCAAAAGGTTATAGACATGGTACCAGGGACTTGTTTTCCCGAAAATTCCGCAGACATGGAATCATTCCTTTGTCAACATACATGAAAGTGTACAAAGTTGGCCAAAGAGTTGATATTAAGGTAAAAATGTTTTCTTTTGATTAAACTCAAATACTTAAGTATAATTATATTCTTATAATTTACTAAACCATTTTAATTCGTAGGGAAATGGAGCTGTTCAAAAAGGTATGCCATACAAAGTATATCATGGTAAGACCGGAAGAGTTTTCAATGTATCAAAACACTCTCTTGGAGTTATTGTTAATAAAAGGGTTCGCAATCGTATTATTGCCAAGAGGTAAAATCAAAACTTTAAAACAAAATAACTTGTTCAAATTAAATTATTTATATTTTATGAACTATATATAATAATATTGTAGTAGGTTATTTTTATTTAAAATTTATATTATGTGCATGCCATATAGATTTCTTAACTCCTTAGAATATTTGGTCATAAATTATTATTTTGTCCTGTATATTTATGATATTATTAGAGAATGCTTAATAAATACTATAATAGTATAATCAAACATAAGATATGTTTTTGTTTACTTACATAATACTATTATGGTTTTATAATTTTATGACTAACAATTTTATACCGTATCAGATTGAAAATTATATTGAAGGTTTAATTTAGATGTATAATTAAATTAAATAATATTTTTGTAACTATGATGATTTTATACCGCCCCAGACTGAATGTCGTGTTGAAGGTTTGATCTGAAAGCATATGAATCAAGTTTGATGTATAGTTAAATAATTAATATATTAGTAATGATGATGATTTTATACCGCCCCAGACTGAAACTCATGTTGAAGGTTTGATCTGATAATATTGATTTTGTTCTGTAATTATTTTTATGTATAAGGTTTTTAACTTATTGTTCAATGATGATTTTATACCGCCCCAGACTGAAAATCATGTTGAAGGTTTGATCTGATAATATTGATTTTGTTCTGTAATCATTTTTCATGTATAAGTAGGTATTTTAACTTATTTTTTAATGATGATATTATACCGCCCCAGACTGAATGTCATGTTGAAGGTTTGATCTGAATGGTGACAAGAAATAAATATAAATATCTTGCTTAAAATTATTTTTACTAATAATTTGTTTTAATTTATTTACATTAAATATTATTTATTCTGTTATGATGATTTTATCTTATTCATTTTGTTCTGTAATTATTTTTATGTATAAGTATTTCAATTTATTTGTCAATGATGATTTTATACCGCCCCAGACTGAAACTCATGTTGAAGGTTTAATCTGATAATACTGATTTTGTTCTGTAATTATTTTTATGTATAAGGTTTTTAACTTATTGTTCAATGATGATTTTATACCGCCCCAGACTGAATGTCGTGTTGAAGGTTTGATCTGAAAGCATATGAATCAAGTTTGATGTATAGTTAAATAATTAATATATTAGTAATGATGATGATTTTATACCGCCCCAGACTGAAACTCATGTTGAAGGTTTGATCTGATAATATTGATTTTGTTCTGTAATTATTTTTATGTATAAGGTTTTTAACTTATTGTTCAATGATGATTTTATACCGCCCCAGACTGAAAATCATGTTGAAGGTTTGATCTGATAATATTGATTTTGTTCTGTAATCATTTTTCATGTATAAGTAGGTATTTTAACTTATTTTTTAATGATGATATTATACCGCCCCAGACTGAATGTCATGTTGAAGGTTTGATCTGAATGGTGACAAGAAATAAATATAAATATCTTGCTTAAAATTATTTTTACTAATAATTTGTTTTAATTTATTTACATTAAATATTATTTATTCTGTTATGATGATTTTATCTTATTCATTTTGTTCTGTAATTATTTTTATGTATAAGTATTTCAATTTATTTGTCAATGATGATTTTATACCGCCCCAGACTGAAACTCATGTTGAAGGTTTAATCTGATAATACTGATTTTGTTCTGTAATTATTTTTATGTATAAGGTTTTTAACTTATTGTTCAATGATGATTTTATACCGCCCCAGACTGAATGTCGTGTTGAAGGTTTGATCTGAAAGCATATGAACCAAGTTTGATGTATAGTTAAATAATTAATATATTAGTAATGATGATGATTTTATACCGCCCCAGACTGAAACTTATGTTGAAGGTTTAATCTGATAATATTGATTTTGTTCTGTAATTATTTTTATGTATAAGGTTTTTAATTTATTGTTCAATGATGATTTTATACCGCCCCAGACTGAATGTCATGTTGAAAGTTTGATCTGAATGGTGACAAGAAATAAATATAAATATCTTGCTTAAAATTATTTTTACTAATAATTTGTTTTAATTTATTTACATTAAATATTATTCTGTTATGATGATTTTTTACCGCCCCAGACTGAATGTCATGTTGAAGGTTTGATCTGAATACAGAACAATTTTTTGCTTATGTACAGAGTTTATTAGACATTTATTTTAGTGTTTACACTGTATAATTATTGAATGGGACATAAATTAAGTTCTATTTATGTGGTGATTATGTTATGCAATTAATTTGTAATTATGGTTTAAAACAAAATTAAGTAAATTATCTTTATTTAATGGCCAATTAATAATTTAAATTAATTTAAATTTAAATTAATAAATTAATTTTATTTTGATCTTAGAATAAATATTCGTATTGAACACGTCAACCCATCAAAATGCCGTGATGATTTCATCAAGCGTGTAAAAGAAAACGAAGAAAAAGTTGCTGACGCCAAGAAGAAGGGAATTAGAGTATCCCTAAAACGCAAAGTAAGATCAGTATTGGCTAGTATTTGTTTTTATATTATTAGGAACGTTTTTTAATTTATTAATTTTTATTTTTTAGCCACAAGGACCCCGTCCAGGTCACATAGTAAGAGGAACGGAACCAATCAGTCTAGCTCCTTTACCTTATGAATTCATTGCTTAATTGCTGTTCAATATAATTGTATGATTAAAACACATTTTTGTCTTTTAATTTTTTAATTTGAAATATCCTTTGTTTAACACTTAATATTAGACAGTCTATTTAAACAATGTAGAGATTATAGATGTTAAAGAATCAGTAAGTCACCACTGCATTCTTGGTTTAGTTTAATAACTTTTATACATAGTTAAATCCTTTCTACATAAACCAAAGGATTTTACTTGTTAGTGTGTGAAATCTCTAAGATCCTTTGAAAAAAATTATATGCTAGTATGGATGCTCTACAAACAGAAGTTCTCTGAAATTGCACAAATATTTTGATAAACGTTATTTGGTAAAATCTGTTTAGTACATGTTTTAATCATCTTGCTCAAAAGAAAATACTTTTTATTTGTGTACACCAAGTATTTAATCCTTATATATATATGTATATATATATATATATATATATAAACTATAGGCCTTTTTTATGTTTCCAGTTTCTGAAGGCATTTGAATCATTTTTATCAGTTGTATATACTTACCTGAGTGTTGCTATGTCACCTGGATTTTCATTTTCTTGTATGGGAGTGTTGTATTATAAGATTACGGTTTTTGTGGTGAAGCATTTGAATAAGGCGGTATTTAAATCACTGGGCGCTCGGATTAATAACAGAGCACCTGGTAGGCATGAACTACCTAAAATATGTAGCACTGTTCAGGGATTCATAATAACTTAATTCAAACATATTAATAATTCTTTAATTCTAAAATGTTCCACTTTCCTACTTTTACCTGTTCTTAATGGCTTCCTTGTAACACCCAGGTTGTGAAGTATGAATTATATATTTTTAATTATTCATTAATTTATTAAATTAAATTTAAAAATGAAAATTGGGGGTACTTACAATTAATTTGTAAACTTTGAATAGTTAATGATAGTCTAATGAATTTTAAAGAAAATAATTGTGTAAACTATTTTATAAAAGGTATTAAACACATGGTGTTTCAGGATGATTTGACAAATGCACTAAGTTTTATCCATGATTTTTATTTTTTAAGTAAATATTATAGTACCACTGTGTTACAACAAAATATTTTTTTAGATTCTTAACGGAGTGATGGAATCTATTGATTTTATAATAATGTTTGTTTTTTTTTTTTTTTTGTGTCTCACGACACCTTTTTTGGCAGTAAAAATACTTCGATTTTCTTAAACAGCAACTTTTTTGAAAGGAAAGTGAATGTAGATGATACTTGGGCAAATCAAAAATGCAATTTTTTCAATACTTTTTAAAAAGCGTCGAAAACACGATAAAAAAATTACCAAAAAACGGGAATTTTTACGCAAATTCACGTTTTGACAAAATACATTTTTTTTAAATGATCTAACTCAAAAACGAAAAATCGCAAACACTTGAAATTTTCACCAAATCTTTATATTAGCTTTTTCTATACATAGTTGAATTTTGACATATTTTGACTTATTTATAGACAATTTAAATTTTCGATTTTTGTAAGTTTTTTATTTTTAAATATTTATAAAATGTATTTGGCTGTCAGAAAACTCTTGAAAATTTAATACAATACCTATTTATTATAAGTTATACTTATTGTAACTAAAAAATATCAGAGATCGTTTAACTGAAATTTTTTTTTATAAGCCCATAAATTTTAAATTTGTATAAAATATGTTAAAATAGCGATGATTTGCAAGTTATTTTGTAATTGAAAATTCATGAAATGTTTTCTGTTTATACTTAAGATTAAAATTTTAACACTGGGTTAACCATAAGTTACTCTTCAAAAAGCTATAACACAATTTCTACTGGACTTTAAGGAAAACAATTTTTGACCGTTTGAAATTTAAATTTTTACGAAATTGCATACTATTGCATTATATTTCAATTTAAATATAAAATACTATATTATTATACATCCATTTTAGACCAACATATCATCTCCGTTCAGAATCGTTATTCGTATACAATGATACCTATCATTGCATTCAAATTTAACAAATCCATTGTAATGACTTATCCTATAAATAAGGTGCACTCCACCCCCAGGTCCCATCTGTACAACAGAGCGAGGCCCATCTGGTTCTTTTTCAATATTATATGATATATTTATTCAAATGCTTCAACATCAGTGCCACATATTACGTACATTAGTACAAAATATTATACAAAATAGTACACAAGTCAATAATAGTGTATAATATTATATTAAATTCCCGTTTTTTTTTTGAGTTTAGGGGGGGAGGGCATGGCCCCCTAGGCCCCCCTAGAGCCATCACTGGTTTGGAATCTAGTCGTTTTTTTGTTCGGATGAGATTATACGGAGAAGAAGCATCTACATGTATACGTGTAAGTGTTGTGAAAGTTTGAGAAAACATTTTATCGATTAGTCTGTCATTGGAACAGATGGTTCACGCGTAGAATCGGTGTACCTATAATATATACACAGTACCTAATAAATAGGCAGATTTTTAGTTTCTAATCATCTAATCACTACGTAGGTATAGGCAGAGATATATTGGTGAAAAATATGTCTAGGGTAGTTGAGTATACACCATTTTCTACAAATAAATAATCTAAACAATTTATTAAATAGTTAAATAATAATATTCTTCAACTCAACTTAGTACATACTCAACTATTCTTATCACATATTAACTACCTAGTATTAAAACTTTTAAAAAAATTACAATTCAACTATGCAACTTAAATTATGAATGTAGGGCCGTGTTTCAGAGATATTAAACCCCCGGTCCACTCGAGGCATCGTTATTTCGAAAACCACTTTAATATATAGGCAATATTTATTATATTTAATTTATAATGGTATGTATAAGGCATAACTAATAGTATTGATTAAATATATTATGTATTATATTTATATACAATATACATAGCTAAGTATACTTCCGTTTCCGTACACTCATCGTATACTTGCCTATATAGGCTGTACCTAAAATAATACTTTATTTTGCATAATATACGCATTTCTTTACAAATTTTGTCATGTGTATTCGGCGTATACTCATGTATACATTCCTCTGGGTATACGTAGGTAAATTTATGTAAAATATATTTTTACGATATTGTTGTTAGGCGTTAGCAATTATTATCTTTTGTATACATACAGTAATATAATTAATAGATTACAACTAGAAATGAATAATTCAAGTTTTGAGTATTTAATATTTTCATTCTGGATCATGTAATACATTTAACTTTTAATACTACAAGTCTATAAATCTACAATATGTTAATATATTATATGCAAATGCAAGTAGGTGTGCTATACTATCATTGATTATAAATACTATAAGTATATAGTATTTACAGTGCCGGATTAAGAAATTGTGCGTCCCTAGGCCCTAGGCATTGTATAAAATAGCGCTCTTATTATATTTGTTATTTTTGTTCACAAACCAAACACGGAAGTGTTGAAATATAATTCAAATAAAACTTAATGTAATTACGGGTTTCCGTAGATATTATTTTAACAACATAAATTTTTGTGAATATTCTCCTTCCCAAATATATTTTCTTGCCGTTTCCCGCAGCCTCAGGAAAAAAATTCTAGTGCAACCCTAGACAGAGCTTCTTATACAACTTAAAATTATGGCTCCCCTAGGCCCAAGTCTTCTTGGCCTATTTGTTAATCCGCCCCTGAATATTTATAAACATCGGTACTATACCTATAACGGTATTAAGTATAATTAGTGTATTATTATTATTATATTATTGTTATTTTAGATTGTTGTATTCATACGTAATATAGGTAGTTCACGTTGGTGCAATAAGTATAAGTATACCTGTACCTGTGTAGGTACCTAATTATAGTCTTTAACTTTTTACGCTGTTGTGTTATAAATTATATTATAGCTAATATATAATAATATTCATGAATAAGGTTTAACACTTAATGTTCACACCTCTATAATGTAACACAGTTAAAGAGAACTACTAGAAACCCCTAGAAAATACATTATTGAATAATAAAACTTAACTCGCTCCAATTCATCAACTTCACTTACAATGTTTATATACTCTGGTAGCCAGTATAGGTACCTACTTTTATCAATAATTGTTTATTCTCCGTAAATAAACTAAAACTATTCCTGCGGTCATACCATTTGAAAATTTACAAGTAGGTACACACTATACGTTATTCGATTTCGTGCCACATACTCTTTTGGGAGCTGTCTATATATGTGTGTATATAATATATTATGTTATTTTATTCGATGTGGAGAAACGTATGAGATAAAAATAGTGAATATTATTAGTATTATTATATTATAGTAGAATAAAATGTAAAACACGAATCAGTCGTAGCCATACTCGGAGACAACAATAGGATAATATATATATATATATGTATTTTTTGTTGTTGAAAATGGTCATTCCTTTTTTGCAAAACACTCATATTGAAAACGTGTGAGAGGAACTTAAGTAGGCTAAAAAAGGTTAAAGCGAAAGAAGAGAACCTGTGGAGATGAAAAAGTGGAATCGATAACGTCACAAATACGTGGAGATCAAGAGTTTAAATAATTATTACGACGTTTTGAGAGTTAAATTGAAAATAGTACTCAGCATATAAAAAAAATTCATAGAAATGAAGGATATTTTTTTATTGTAATAAGAATAACATAGTATAAAACTATAAAATAGAATAAAAAACCGCGGGTATTTGCGAAGCCCTTCCAAATTTTTTTTAGATTTTTAAAAGATTAAATTTTGAATGAAATTATAAAAAAAAGAATTTCATTTATATTCATATTTTTTTGACTTTAATATATACATTTTACATAATACATAATATTTTTCATTTAAATAACATATTTTAAAATAACTTAAATCAATAACCATTCACTGTAAATTTTTATGTTATATTTTATGTTGTTTGTTTGTTTGTTTATTATGAATATTAAATATAACCAAAATTAATGTCTGAAATAGGGTTTGGCTGAAATATTTTCGGCCATTTTAATTGATTTAATTAAACTAATTGATTAAAAAAAAAAAATTCAAAAGTTAACAAACATATATTGTTATTTATATTATCTACCTATATCATCTAAATACATATAGAATAAATTAGTTTTCGATTCTATTTGTGAGACGGAAGAGACTGTTATAAAAGCTGTACGATAATTTTCTTTACCCGTTTCTTTTTTTTAGTGTAGCACTTTGGGATACCTACTTAAAAACTGAATAATAGTTTTACGCTGCAATTTTATCCGGAATCGGATAAAACTATAAAAGTTTAAAGGTGTATTTTTTTTTCTCTAAAATTTCTCAACAGTTTTTGAGTAAAATCGTGAATACAAGATAGAGACAAAATATTAGCAGTGCCCATTTGGTACATAGCTGTTCGAGAGTTTTAAAAACAAATCTTTAGATCTTTATTTTATGGACGCTAGCCGAGATTCGTGATTACTCGGGTGACGGTAAATTTAAAAAAGTTTATAATCATGGTCCCAAATATATTCAAATTTTATTAAATAATATAATTATTAATTATTAATTCAACTTATATATTCTTATATATTCCTTGTCGAATATTTATCAAATTTTTTTTCCTACTGACGCTTTTATCTTTAAACTTTATATGAGTTTGAATATCATTCCATGAGTGTATACACAATATAATATACCCGCACTCTTCCATAAGATTCCTGCATGTACATATGCAACCGATGTTTATTGTACTAAGCGGAAACATATTATTTGAAAATTATTTCAAAGACAATAATAACAACCGCTGCTATCTTCTTTAATATCAGTGCTGCGCTGTTTTCATCACTCTCCTGCGGCGATTTCTATCGGCTTTTTTTATAATGCATTATACATATGTACTGTGTTTATATATAACTTTATGGCTTTGACAGTATTTGCGCACCAAACCCAATAAGGTTGTAAGAAACAGTCATCGATCATCTTTCATTGGTAAAAGTGTACTCGTATTTAACGATTGATCGAAACGCGTTACGCTGCAATGACCGATGTAGGTACTTACACCATGAAACATGTAATTACTGACCTTAAATGCAATTTTAAAATTTTAATTTTTTTTTTTTATATTTTTGATAACCAAGAATTAAAAATATTCATATTTTAATCGCATACGTTTGACAAAACGTTGAAAACTGCTGTTACATTTTTTTTTATACTGTGGAATTATTTACATAGAAAATAATGATTATTTTAGTCATAAACCTATAGAAATTCTACATTTTTACATTAAATTCATTAATTATAATTGCTACGTAAATTAGCTATCTTCTTGATATTATATATAAATATTTTATTCAAAATTGAAACATTACCTGCGGGTGCCGGGGAACCCTTTCACATTTTTTTGGCTTTTTAAATCATATATATTCAACTAAGAAAATGTAAAAATTACAATTGTATTTATATTTTTGTTATTATTGCAAGTAATTATTTTTATGTTTGATTCGATTACTATCCATTAGTCATTAAAATGCGGTTTCTGTTCTAATGTATGTGTCATTATCCAACGTATGATATTCGATTCCAATTTTCAATAGGTACCTACTTTTCAATACATACTTTAATTTTCGATTTCAATTTACAAACTATTTTTAAAAATGTCAATAGTAACTGAACTGTTAAAAAAAATATATATTTTAACATATTGTAATTTATTATACTGGTAGTGCAAATTTTGCCGCCCTCAAAATTTGCCGCCTGGAGCAAATGCTCCAATTGCACCTAATATAATGCGGCCCTGATTGTACATAATTTCAATCAGAAGGATATAATATACACTAAGACACTAAGTAATAACTTTTCTCCGTAAATATACAAATCCAGCTTTCGTAACCTGGCGTTACACGGGATTTAATTACGTCCATTACCCCCCCCCCCCCTCAAGAAATTTATAATGATTTTCATGCATACAATTAGTACGCAATTTGTATGAATTTGTACGATCAATTTTAGAATTTGTACGCAACTCGTTCACCGTGAAAAATTCAACTATGTTTAACATTTCTGGGTTATTATTCTATAATTAGTATTTATATCTACGCATACAATTCTTACCAATCATCATTGTATCAAAATAATTCCAATTTTCCAATTTTATATCCAATTTTCAAGATTTAAAGGAATCCCATTTATAATAATATAATTTTTCAAAAAAATTAAATACCTAAATCTAATATAATTAATTATTAAATGGAAGTATTTATATGGGATTAAATATAGCCACATAATAAAATGTATGAAATTACTGCCGCTGTGGTCTGGAATAATGGTGCCCATTTTCGGCTTTGGTGATGAAACTTCAAGTTCAGCAGCAGTGGAAACCAGCTTCCAGAAATTTAAGAATGGTACATTAAATCACTTAGATTTACCTATGAATATCGAATCATTTCTTGAACATCATATATTGTCACTTCGTGGGTGATCTCTTTTAAAAAGTGGACAAAACACTACTTCTACAAGTGAAAAGTTAACAAATGTCGATAGATCCTTCAATATCATCGATGAATCCAATGATTTGGTAGAAAGTAATAAATGTCCTTTATGTTCCAAGGGATCTATTCCATCACCCAATGGGGCTCATAAATGTATTTTGTGTGAAACACCAGTTCACGCCATTCCGGGATGTTCCTCGTA